>CAUYLG010032491.1:0-56272 GCA_963573385.1 Cacajao melanocephalus | reverse complement strand
GGGGAAGATTTAGCCAAGCAGGAGAGGAGATGGAGGGGCTTTCCTGGAGGTGAGAATGTTTGCCATGGACCTCCAGGGGACATAGGCCGTGACTGCCATAGCTGCAAATATTACAACTATGGGTAAAATGGTGGAATTTTTGTTTTGTTTTTGAGACAGAGTCTCACTCTGTCACTTACACTGCTGGAGTACAGTGGGGGATCTTGGCTCACCGAAACCTCCCCTTCCTGGATCCAAGCAATTCTCCTGCATCAGCCTCCTGAGTAGCTTGGACTACAAGCACACGCCACCATGCCTAGCCAACTTTTTTTTTTTTTTTGTATTTTTAGTAGAGATGGGGTTTCGCCATGTTGGCCAGGCTGATCTCAAACTCCTGACCTCAGGTGATCCACCCGCCTCAGCCTCCCAAAGTGCTGGGACTACAGGTGTGAGCCACCGCACCTGGCCAAAATAATGGAAATTTAATAGAGGTCTGAAACAGCAGAACTACATTTGCTTTGAGCAGAGTAAATACATCTGACTTTCTTCCTTCTTCCCTTCTCCCCTTCCTTCCCTCCTTCCTTTCTTCTCTCCTTCCTTTTTTCCCTCCTTCCTTCCTTCCTTCCCTTCTCTCCTTCCTTCCCTCCTTTCTTCCCCCCTCCTTCCTTCCTCCTCTCCTTCCTCTCTCTCTTACAAATTATACTATCTTATTATCAAGGTATTGCATGTTCTCTGTGGAAAAATTTTCAAGATACAGAAAAGCAAAAAAAGCTCGATAAAATCCCACCGCTCAGATAACCATTATTTTTAAATCTTACTGTTAATCATAATAGATAATATTTGTCAGGCTCCTTCTAGATACAAGACACTACTCCAAGACTTTTCATGCATTATTTTAATTGTCACGACTGTATGAGATGGATATCTTTTTTTTACTCTACTTAATAGATGAGGACACTATTGAAGTGGGTGGCAGAACTGTGACTTGAATTCAAGCAGGCTGACTCAAATGATAATCAGTGTTCAAAATTTTGATGTACATATTTGTGGTCTTTTAAAAAAGATCATAAACTGACATGGACTTCTTTTCTGTTTCTTTTTACAATATAAGTTTTGAAAAAATGTCAAGTAACGAAGGCAGCTTATATGCTTTATATTGTTCACATAATGTATCTGTGCTACAGAGAGTTAAAAATACAGATGATTTGAGAGAGGAAAATGAAAATCACTTGGAATCCTACCACCCAAAAGACCGCTGTTTACATTTAGACCTCTATCCCCGACTCCTGGAATGAATTTAAGATTAGGAACACAGGTGTGGCTCCTGAAGCCGGCAATGACACTCAGGGAGTCTTTCAATGGCCCGGGGAATCACAGGCGCTTTCAGCAGTTAGGTGCACAGTGAAGGATGTGAATTGTGTTTGGAATCAGCCTGTTCTTGTTGAATGTGGCACAAAATCTTTATAAACCACCCTGGTTGCAGCAGAAAGAGAGCTGAGCTGGGGAGTCAATGAAGCTGGACTCTCTTCCCCGTCCCAGGAGACCCAAGGCCGGAGAAGTCATTTCCTATGCAGGCCTCAGTTTTCTCATCTGTATAGTGAGTCGCTACAATTTTAGCAAGGAGTGACTGGCAGCAGAGCTTCCTTTCTGAGTTATCTGCAGTATTTTGGGCGATTCCTGACACAGTTCCCACCCAGCTCTGGCACAAGAAACAAGAGGGCCGGTATTATGAAAGGGCTGGGGTCAGGGAACACCAAAGGCTTAAGGCCTCCCAAACGAGGGTGTGAGCTCTATTTTCCTGGAGGGCTGGGCCAGCCAAGCCGATTAGGGGCCCGGAGCAGCTGTGGGCCGAGGGAGGCCGCTGGGAGTGAGGGGATTGAAACGGCTCTTTCCCACCCTCTCCCCCACCAGCCTGCTCTGTGTAAAAATTCCAAACTCCCAATCAAACCCCCTTCTCTTTTCTCCTTTCATTCACCTGCCCATCTTCCTCTCCTCTTCTCTCCTTTTCTATCCAAACTCATAATTAATCGCTCAAGGCAAAAGTAATGAATGTTAATTGGCCATCTGTAGGAAGACTAATTAAAATCTACCACGCTGGGGTTTCAAACATACCTATAGCAACGGAGTGAATCGGGAATGAGGCGAGGAGGGACTGAGGTAACAGCTGAAAGCCTGCAAAACACCATTGGGCTTAGGTGTGAGGGAACGACGCCAGAGAGGGGCCGAGATGCCGGGGAGAGGGAGAGATGGAGAGGGAGGAAAAAACTTCCTCCATTTGCCGCGCCACTGCAGGACCTGGCATTTTGTGGCTGTTCTGTTTTGTGTTCAACAAACATTTACACATTTCCTTCTCACTGGACATGGCCTAAGGGGTGTCTGCAGCTTGTCAACACACAATTGTTGTACCCCAGTCACAGGCCTGAACACACTCATTTATCCAGGGACACCAGCCCCGTGTCAAAATCACATACACATGCTGGTTCAATCTCATGCACAGCTTTGCATGAGTTCCTGCTTGCAAGGTAACAACCTGTCACGTGTGCACACGTGCACACCCAATTATGAATGGAGAGCAACCCAGAAATACAACATGTGGTTATATACCAGCACTCAATCACATATAGGTACACTGTTGATACACACATGATGGAAACATACAGACCCACTGTTACTCAAATATAAATGTTCATGTGCGCGCACAGTAGTTTTCAAAGTTACACTCACATTCACACAATAGGCTTATAGGTGTGCATGTACAGCTACACACCCAAAGCCACATTTGCACGCCACACTGTTATCTGGTAAGTTTTACATTGGAATGCTTACACACAGGTACACATACAATTATACCCTTCCATGCATAAGCAAAGCTGAATGTTGAAACCCCCATAAAACTAATTCTAGGGTGGCAAACAGTTATACACACACACACACACACACACACACACACACACGGCTTGGCTCAGGGTGGGCCCACGTGTGATTCATATACATCCATAATGTGCATACACGGAGACCCAGGTCCCTGGCAAGAACACACTCCGGGTGATGGCTTCTGGGCTTGAACTGCTGATACAAGTCTTTGGCTTCATCTCCTCTCTCAGAACACTCTGCTGTGAGCACCACGAGTGTCCAAAACTTGTTAGACTGTCCCATCCAGCCTTTGGGCAGAAAGAACCATGGATCTGAGGACAGCCTGAGAGATGGCCCAGGGTTAAGATGGTCTCTGATGAGGCCAGGACGGGGGTGAGGGTGCCAGCCTGTGGGATGGGTGGCAGGGCCTTTCTATTCATGTCTCGAAGGGGTCAGCTCCATGGGTCAGGGGAGGATTAAACGGGGTGGGCATGGCATTGTGGGAAGTGCACCGATACAGGGGTGGGGTCCCTTTGGCCAGGGTCCCTCTTTCCTCTGACTTGGAGTAAAAAAGCTGCCCTCCTTACTAGATAGCTTCTGGGGCCTCTTTCTCATTGCTATACAATTTCTCTATGATAAGCTTAGATTAAAGCAGGAGGAAGTACAAACACAAAAAAAGAACGTCCTGACATTTGGGGCAGGGAGGGGGGTTGAAAACCTGGAAAGAGTCAAGCAGAGAAAAGTTTTACCCAAGATCCTTACAGGAAAAGCCTCACTATTCTCAAGTCATCCAGGCAATGTGCCAACACGCTGTGTTCCTGGAGACTTGGTGTTTGAGGTTCTTGGACCTTTTGCAGCCCAGAGTCGGTGCCCAAGGCCCATCCTCAGGTCCAGCAAGGAGAGTGGCATGGAGAAGAGTGGGTTGGAGGAGGGCAATGTTCTTGGTGCCCCAGAGGGACCTGGGTGCTGGATCCATTCCCAGAACTGGGAGTAAGACACAAGAAGGACTTCCCAGCTCTCAGAGGACAATCCCTGACTACCAGAAGTGTTGGACGTACACCAGGCCAGGTGCTTATCACTGCCTCTCTGGGTTCCTTCCAGGTAGCACAGCTACCTGACATCCCGACCTGACAAGTAGGAGACCTGGATGCTCTGAGAAGTGACTGCCCAGGCCACAAGACAGGCCACAGAAGCCCAAGTCCCGTGGGCCATCTCCTAAAGCTGGGCGGCCCCAGGGCCACTCCCTGTGCAGGAAGGGAAGGAGCAGACCTGCTTTTCAGGGCTTGGACTTCCTGGAGAGCCTCCAGGCCCTTGGGAATCTCCCTCTGCCGACTAAGGCCTCAGAATTCTCTGGGAGGAACAGGCATGCACACACACTCTCACACTTACACACACACAGTCCTATGACAGCTTCTACATTTGGAGCTGACAGATGTGCAAGGTAACAACTCGGCAACGCCTGTGCAGCTGAGGCCCTGGCGTCGCGAACGGGATTATTTCCAGCAAGGCTCAGGGCGGCTGCGTGAGCGCACGCCCGGGTGTGTGTGTGTGTGTGTGTGTGTGTGTGTGTGAGAGAGAGAGGGGGGGGAGGGAGGGAGAGAGGGAGTATGAGCGTGTGCGAGTGTGTGAGGGTGTGCGGCTTCTCCCGCCATCTCTCTCCCTCCATCTAAATCTGTCTTACTATATTTTCAAATCTTTCTGCCTCTCTGTTTCCTCCCTGTGTTTCTGTCCCTCTCTCCATCTTCCTCTCTCACTGTCCGACTTGCACTGTCTCTGTCTTTGATTCTCGTGGTGTCTGCTTTTGTTTCTCTGCCTGGATGCTCCAGAGCAGAAAGGGGACTTACCTCCTCTCAACTCCTCACTTTGCCCCTGGTCCCTTCCCTTTGTCACCTGGGCAGGCCAGAAGAAGGGACTCTTAGAAAAAGTCCATTTTGTTCCAGAAAATGATGCAGCTGTCTCTGTCCTCTGCACAGGGCTCCTGTCCTGCCCAGGGGGTCAGATAGGGGATCTGGGGCTGTCCTTGGGCAGTCCTGTGGATAAGAGACCGCTAGACAGCTTTCAGATTAGTTAGCTGAGGAACCACGCTGAGCCACTGAGGTCAGCAGGGGGAGGAGCCCCCAACGGACAGGCATGTCCTTCTCTCTCCCTTCCTCCTTTCTCCCAACTCCTCACTGAAAATAGAAATCTGGGGCTCTCCCAGCTCACACGAAGGGCTCTTAGGGCTGAGGATGCACTTAGTGAGGATGAAAGGAGACAAAGGGTGAGGTAGGGGAGGCTGGCTGGGAAGTAACAGTAATTCCCTGGTGGGAGTGGGCTCTACTTCAAAAGTCTGAGACAACATCTGTGCTGCTCCCCGTCTCCCAGCACCGCAGGTGGGAGACCTCAGGACTGGGGAGTAGGGCAAGGATGGCTGGCTCCAGGCTCAGAGCCCTACCTTCTCTCGGCTCCTGCTGCTGACCCCAGAGGTTCAGATTGATTCTTCAGCTCACTTCCAGCAAGCTGTCTTGTGGTTTCTGGTCCACTCCTCTCCTCTTTTACACCCCAGATCACTGAGAGATGATCTGAGGGCTGGAGAGGTGCCATCCCACGGGGTCTCCACCCAGGGGACTGGGAGTCATCTTCACCTATGTCCCTGTCACCACACAGGAGCCCAGTGGTAAGGGCATGCATGGGCGCTTTTGGGTGTGCTCACACAGGGGTGTGCACACCTGCCATATGAGTCAGAATTATCACGTGCATGCTAGCCTACGCTGCCCTGTTCTGTGGGGAAGGATGAAGGTGAAGGAGGCCAGAAGGCAGCATCGCGGGGGCCGGCTCTCTGGGGTGAGGCACAGGGAGAGGCTGGGATGGAGTAGTCCTGGGCGAGTGACCCTGATGGCTGACAACAGACTCAGCACCAGCCTGGCTGTGGGGCATGCGTGTGTATTCATGGGAGGAAGGACAGGAATTGGGGATTGAGGGGAAGCTCTTGACCACACTAATCCCAGCTGGTCATGCTCTTGGACACTGATTTTGGCCTGGAATAGTCCCCTTACTCCCCCCTGCTCCTCACAGGCCAGCTGCTGGCCCCATTGCAGGCATATTAAACACAAAACCAAAAACTGCCCAGTGCTCTCACGCCAAAGACAAAGAGGAACCTTGTTTGTCTTTAGGCTCACCTATGGCCCTGCTCGCTCCAGCAGCTGGGTCCTGGGCATGTGCAGGCATGTATTTGTGTGTGCACTCGCATGTGCTCATGTATGTGGTGGCCAAGGCCAGGTCATGCAGTCGGGGAACACAGATGGTTAGCCCCTGGAGGGTGGCTGCTTATGGCCTGGAGGCCACCACAAAAGCCTCCCTGCCCCAGTGTCGGGGGACCTGGGGAGGCTGAGTCGAGGGCTGGGAGCAAGGTCTAGGAAATCCCGGCAGGCAGAGACTGTGGGTCACTGAAGAGGCCTTGGGACCTGGCAGGAAGAGTGATGCTGCCCCTCCCTGATCTCCCCAGTTCCCTAGTGCCTGCCCCCTGCCCCCCCTCCCCACCCCCAGAGTCTAGAATCCTGGGCTGCAGGGAGAGACAGGCCAAGGGAAACTTCTGAAGCTCCTACGTCTCTGGGCTCAGAGAAGACAAATGTCAGGCACGGGAGGGCCTCGCCACCTCGTGGGGACATGCGGTACTCCTCACTAAGCTCCTGGGCAACCAGCCTAGAGGGGAGGGAGGGAGTCAACCCCAGTGGATTATCCACAGAGTAGGACTGGCACTGACCACCCTCACACTCCCATGGGAGCAAGGGGCCGAGTAAGGAAACCTACCCACCACCCACCATGGCACAGAAGGAAGCCCAGACTGCCATAATACACCACCTGACCACACAAGAAACGCCTCAGAGGAAGGGGTCCAGGAAGGAATCTTGGAGTTCACTGCTCTAAGGAAACTAAGGCCAGAGAAGACAGCAGGGCTCTGCCCAACACCCTACGGCACCTCTGTCACAGACAGCGTAGTGAGACTGAAGGTTCCTGACTCCAAAGCTCATGCATTTTCCTGTAAGCCCAAGATAAGATGTCCAGACCAGGCTCCACCCTCACCTCCAGGAGGCTGAATAGGGGCAGTACAGTGAGAGTTTTTGCCTCAAGTCAGCCAGGGGAAGATGTCTGGGCCGAATAGAGGAGAGGAGGCTGCCAGCAGGGCTCCAGGATGACCTGGATCTTGATATTGAAAGGCAATAAACACTAGCATCTACGGGGCACTTACCACCCGGAATGCTAGCACTGTGCTGAGCATTTACAAACATTAGATCGCTTAATGTTCAAAACAACCCTTTAGGGTAGGTGCCATTAGAATCCACATTTTTCAGATAAGGAAACTGAAGCACAGAGAAGAAACTTGCCCTGGGTTACCAGCTGGTAAGTGGCAGAGCAGGAACCTGAGCCCAACGATTTCTGCTTCAGTGGGGGCATGAGGGCAAGGGCTCTGCTGGACCAGTAAAGAGCTCGCTCATTCCCTCCTAGGGAACCAGGCAGGGTGTTGCCAACTTGAGCCGCGGGGCCGGGGCTCTCCAGGAGGCGTGGCCTCCATGCGCCCTCTGCTGAGCACAAGAAGGAGTTCCCTTCTGCACACTCAAGAGGCAGGCTGAGTCCTGTAGTCAGCTGGCAGGGGACCACGTTCCCTCCTCCCAAATATGGCCAGGGGCCAGGGTGCTGGCTGCAGACCACCACGACTGTGATGCTCCCAGCCCAGCCTACGTCCACCAACCTGCGCAAGGGTTGGCTTGGTTGCAGCCCTGATTTCTCAGAGCTTCCCTCTCTTGGAATCTTGCCCATCTCCCCCAAAGGCATGCTGGTCCCAAGCCCACCCCACCGAGGACCTGGACCATGGGCCAGATGGACAATGCCAAGCGGGCCAACAGCAGCTGGCATCCATTCACAGTATTGCCATGTGGACAGGGGGTGGAATTGGGAATCCACAGTCAGGGAGAGGACCCAGGCTCCAGGGCCAAGCAGAGAGCAGGCTTTAAGTTGGGCCCTGAAAGATGGGTATTCTGAACAGCCCAGGGTGAGAAAAGGGTTGTCAAGGCTGGGGTCAGTGTGGGCAACAGCACAAAAGAGCAGGCATTTGGGCATGCCAACTGTGGGCAACTTTGGACCTGGGCTTGCCACTGAGTGGGGCTCAAAGATTGGAGGCAGATAGCCCCAGGACAGCTCCCTAGGAAATAAGGACAACACCTCACTTTTGGGTTAACTGCCTCGGGAATGACTTTGGGCCCAGTGAACCACGCAGTTAGTCACAGGCCCTGTATCAGATGAGAAAGCAAGCATGAAGAAAGAACAATCTGTATTTTATTTGTATCGGCCTTTGCAGTGTATATAGACACCCAGGAGCCCCTTCTCCCAGCCTGGGGAAGGGATGGTGGATTCTGGAGGAAGGAGACATCAGTGAGGACACAGAGTTCAAGAGAAGGCCCTGCTCCCCTCAGCCAGGGTCATCTGTGTGGGCTGGAACTTGTTCCTCCCCTCCAGCCCATCGAATCTACACGGGTCCTCCTATTCGACACTAGATCACTCTTTTGTCTCCCCATGGGCTTGCTATGAGCAGCAGACATAACTTCTTCTCCAGATTCTTTTCCTGCTCTTCCCACTCCTTAAGTTCTATTCCTGGGGACAGAGACGCCAATACTCATAACCTCTCTCCTAAGCCTCCTCCTAACCCAGGGTGCACAGCACACACTCCTGACAACTGGTTAGGGCCAACGACCTGGGAGCTCACAGCTGGCTGTGCCTGAGGGCAGGGCAGTAGGCATGAGTGCTTATATATCTAAGGCAGGAATGCCTCTATGACAGGGTGTGGGGAGCCACAGGGCTCTGGGGTATGTCTGAGTGGGTAAAAAAAGGTTCAGGAAGCCAAAGGCATGGGCTTATTTGTCGTAGAAGTCTACATGGGCTCCAGACTTGAACTCGTCCTTTTGCAGCAAGCTCAGCAATTTCTGGGCTGACACCCTGCAATCCACCAGTTCCCCCTTTGCCTTCAGCTCCTGCAGCCCTTTTCGCATGTCTGGGTCCATGGAGGTCTCCCGGGCCAACTGCTGCATGTCTGTGTCCAAAGGACCTAGAGGATGAAAAGCATATGATGAAGGAACATGGCTGAGGCAGGGACAGAAGGTTTCAGGTCCCCGTTGTATGTTGGGGGGTGGGGCTGAGTTAGGTCTGGCCAGAGAAAACACGTCATCTTGGCTGAAATGTGTGGTCAGGGTTGCCAAAGGCTCCAATTTGTCACTATTGAGTTCCGGGCTGAAATTCAAAAGCTCACTGAACACAGACTCTCCAGACTACCATGTCTAAACCCAAGCTCCTCATCTGTCCAACCAGCACTATCTCCTGACATCCCCATTTCTATTAGTCAAGTATTCTTTTTCCAGACTCAAAATCTCCATCACCTCCTCCTTCCACGCCCCATCACCCACATAGCCAACCAGGCACCAGGTAGGACTCTTCAGCATCTACACATCCCGACCATCAGGCCCTTTTTACAACCTTGCTTCTCTCCCTGCCTCAGCTCCTTCTGTAGCCCACTACTAAACTCATTCTACTCAAGCATCACTGGGGTCCAGGCACAGTGGCTCACACCTGTAATCACAGCACTTTAAGAGGCTGAGGTGGGAGGAACACTTGAGGTCAGGAGTTTGAGACCAGCCTGACAAATACGGTGAAACCCTGTCTCTACTAAAAATACAAAAATTAGCCAGGCATGGTGACGCATGCCTGTAGTCCCAGCTACTCCGGAGGCTGAGGCACAAGAATTGCCTGAGCCTGGGAGGCGGAGGTTGCTGTGAGTCAAGATCACACCACTGGACTCCAGCCTGGTAACAGAGCAAGAGTGTCTCAAAAAAACAAAGAAAAACATCTCTGGGATCACACCATTCCTCTGATCAAAACCCTTCAACAGCTTCCCAACAGCCTGGCCTCGTACTCAAGGCACCCGTCTGCTCTCCTCTGGGCACACCACCTACCCTACAGGCAAACAGGAAGATCTGCCACTCCCACAATGAGCCTTCACACCTTCATTTCCTTTTATCAGGAATGCCTTCCACCTGCTAACAACCAAGGTCAATGTCCAGTTCAGCTACCTCCAATAAAGCCATCCCTAGTCTCCCCACCTAAAGGGAACTGTTCCCTTGAACTGCTGTAAGCATGTTCTATTCTTCACATAGGAATCACTCATGCACCCCAGAATTTGCAGTTAATGGTCCTCAGGGGCAGAAAAATCAGAGAATTCCAGGGTTGGAAAAAGAATCTCTCTCCTGGTCCTTGACTGTTTTCCAATGACCTGTGCATCCTTGCCGAGATGGGACTTGCTGCTTTTCCAAACAGCTCATCCTATCTCTGAGCACCTGTTAGAACATTCTTCCCGAGAACAAAATGAAAACCTTGGTTCAGGCCCTGGGGACCTCTTGAAAAATCTCAGCTCCCTCACAATGCCCAGGGCAGCCTCCTGAGACCAAACGCAGCCATGTGGCCTCTGCTCCTGGCTGTAGCTTACATTTGGTCACCACTGTTTGTGTGAGTCCTTGGGCTGGGCTCAGAGTGGATGATGAGTTGAATGTCGGTTGCAAGAATAACTGCGCATGTGTGTTGGGGGCGGGGGTGGTAGAGGCCGGGGTACTGGAGAACATGAGGAAGAACTTGGAAGCAAGGTGGAATCCAGCCCTGCCACATCTGTGCTTTGTGCAGGCCATTCTACCTGTCTGCCCTGAGATCCTGGTCCTACTCCTCAGGGGCACAGACTACTGGATCTCTGCCCAAGTTGCTCAGGTATTCCAGGGCTGCTCTGTTACCACCTTCTGATTACAGCAACCTCAAGCCTAGAAGAGAATCCTCACTATTAAGAAAGGGGTGCTGTGGCATCAGAAACCAGACCCAGTATCACAAAACTCCCTGTCCTTTGGTGTTCATGAGAACAAGGGCTCTACCGTATTTATCCCAGTATCCCCCATAGTGTTCCAGCACAGTTCAGCCGGGGATAGTCAGTGCTCAACAATGTCTGTCCGCCCTCCATGCAGCTAGCACGTCCTGCAGCCTGCCTTAGCGCAGTGCTCTGCTAGGTGCTATGCATAATGCAAAGGCTTTCCTGTCAAGGGAGGGAAGGAAGCAAGCAAACATATGCAGACAATATGGTGTGGTCAGTCCTATTTAACAATGAGGCAACACTTCACAGGTCAGGGTCATTTTCACATACAGTATTTCATTCAGTCTTCCAAAGTGCCCTGTGAGGCAGGAAGCATCTTCCCCATTTCACATGAGGAAGGCCTGAAACTCGAAACCCAGTCTTCTCCCAAACTCCATCTAATACCTTAGACTTTCCTGCCTCAAACCTCCAGTCCAGGCAACTCCTCACTCTCTGCCAGTATCCCAGCCCCTGCCAGCTCTTACTTCCTTGGGTCCATACTTCCCCTAAGGGGTGATGGGTCATGATTCAGGGACAAAATACTCTGTGGGTCGTTTCCTGGAGGGAGCGGACTAGGCTGCTTGCCCAGCCCCCAGAGGGGAACCAGTGGGTCCTGAAGGACAGGGATGGCAGGACTTCCCACCTACCTGGGGCATAGTTCAGCACCCTCACATTAGGTTCCTCCAGCGCCAGGACCTGGAACAGCATATCACGAGCAGCTTTTCCTGCACAGTACAGCGCCCAGCCTTTGAAGGGCTGCAGGGCACAGAGGGACGAGATGTTAACCACGGTTCTGTTGAGGCCAGGACTGGCAGGGAAGGCCTTCAAGACGCTGGAAGTCAGGCAGAGCATGGAGGTCAAGTTCAGCGCCCAGTAGCTGTTTACTTGAGTGGAGTCACTCAGGTCTGTGAAGCCCTTGGACACATCCCCAAGAGAGCCTGAAAAACCAGAGCTTAGGAGTAACTCCGTGCAGGCAGGGCTTTCTTCTTCCCCAGCTCTCTCCAAGTTCCTCCAAATATCCTCTTCCCAGGCAGACCTAGAGGAAGAAGCTGCCTAGCGCTTCTGAAGAGGCTTCCCTCTAGCCTACCTCTGCGGACAGACACACCTGGGGAACCCAGCCATCCCAAGCTGCAGAATGATAAGGCACCTGCCTTGCCCTGCGGCTGAGGGAGAGTTCTAGGGGTCCTGTGGAAAAGCAGGGAGTTTACTAGTTTGGAGACTCCAAGCCCTGACTCAGGCCTCCACCAGAGGGCGCAGAGCAAGAGGATCGGGAAAGTTCTACAGGCGCTTTGGAAAACCCGGCGGGCCAATTTTCCAGGAAGTGGAGCAGAATGTTACCCCGACGGCACCGAGTCTCCCTGTACACCTCGCCTCCACTTGCTACTCAAACTGGAACAACGAGGGCTTTAGATTTCCAGGCGTCCTATCCGACTCCCTAGGAGTCGCTCTTAAATTGCCCAGCGGTGGAGGAAGTGGACACTCACATGGGAGTCCGCTCCAGCCCCGGAGTCTTACCCGCGTTGTTGATGAGCAGCAGTCGCTGCAGCCCCTCGGGCCTGGGGAGCTCGCGCAGGACGCTGAGCAGCTGCTGCAAGCCAGCCTCGGCGCCGAGGTCGGCGGGCACCCGCACCACGCGCAGGCCAGACCGCTCGGCGCCCAGCTCGGCCTCCAGCTGCCGCAGTGCCTCGTCGTTGCGGGCATTAAGGACCAGCACGGAGCCGCGCGACAGCAGCGAGGCCAGGAGCGGGGCCAGCGCCCGGCCGAAGCCGCGGGAGGCCCCGGTCAGCAAGCACACAGCACGCCCCAGACCGCCCTCCATGCTACCGTCCTCCGCCGGCGGCGCGAGACCAGGTGGGAGGCGGGGCGGCCGTGGAGGGGCTGGGACCGCCCTGCCGGGGAGGGGCCGGAACCTCAGGCTTCGGGCCTCGAGGGCCCAGGGGTGCTGGTTCCCCCCGGATCTGGTTTCCTTGGTTGCTGGTAGCGGAAGTCAAGCTGTGGGCGGGAGCCCAGTCCGTGTCAAGGGGCTAAATAGAAAGGGCCAGCAGGCGCGGCCCACACGGAAAGCCCTAGCCGGGTTCTCAGCGCTGCCTTGCTCTTCGCCCGCACGCTCAACCTCCGGCTGGGACGCATGCTCGGAATTTCCTCCCAGTTCCAGCCCTAACTTCTTTGCACAACTGACCTCTTCCAGGGCAGGCCCTGAACTCGGTGCTGGGCGTCCCCCTGGTCGTGGCCAGTGAAAGCCCCGAATGAAGCTTATGCCTATTTAGGGATTGAGGTCTCTGCTGGGCTTGGGAGCTCACCGCTGTCTGGATGACAGGAGCTTCCTCTGGGAGAACCACAGTGGCTCCAAATGATAATAAAACCTTTCCCTTTTACGAGACTCTGAGCAGCTCCTTGCTGTCACCAGTACCCTCTGCCTCTTCGAGATTTCTGATTTCTGTTCCTAAAAGTGTATTCCTCAGGATTCTGCCCCTGCTCATGCTGCAGTCTCCCTGGTAGCAATTCCGTCCACTCTCAGCTTCGCGTTTATGCAGTCATCTGTGTGTACCTCCAGGTAGGTGCTTCAGAAAATTCATTTTTTCTTTCTAGGAGAGAGGGAACGTGGGACAAGTGGGCATGCAGCTACATGTATTAAAAATGAATCTCTTCATGGTTTCCTTCTTTATGGCCGAATAGTATTCCATTATGTATATACATATGTTCAAATATTGTGTATCAGGTTTTTAAAAATGAATCTCTTTAGAGTTTAGCAAGGGCAGTAAGTAACCTCTGATAACAGCTCAGTTCCCCACAGGGCTGATCCCTCCCCTGGGGCTAAACAGCAAAGTTACCTTCCCACTATTATTGCCAACTCCAAGAAAGAAACAACTTTGAAGAAGCTTTTTTTTTTTTTTTGGGTCTTGCTCTGTGGCCCAAACTGGAGTGCAGTGGTGCAATCACAGCTTACTGCAGCCTTGAGCTCTTGGGCTCCAGCAATCCTTCCACCTCAGGCTCCTGAGTAGCTAGGACTGCAGGTGCACCACCACGCTTGGCTAATTGTTTTTAAGCTTTTGATATTTTAACAGTGATAGGACCCTGTATATATGTATACCATTTGAAGTTGCCCAGCTTTTCACTTAGCTATTCACACTGAAAGATAAAGATCTTATTTGCCCAACAGCCTACTCTTTAAAGAATTTTAATAGCTTCTCCCTGCTCTCCAGGCCTTAGAAGACAGGTTGATGAAAGCACGATCCCATCCATCCATTCATCTGACATTTTTAAAATTTCTACCATCTGTCAGACTTTGAAGAAAAGGAGGGAACAATGAAGGGATGGCAAAGCATCAGATTTAGCCTTTTCTGAACCTAGCTGCTTCTACGAGGAACCATTTAGGAACAGCCCCTAAGGAGAGTGTGGTTTTCCTAGACTAGGAGATGGTCTGGAAAATTCTTTTCTGAGAAAGACTATTATCTGCTTTAGTTAATTTTTGTATTTTTTGTAGAGATGGATCTTGCTATGTTGCCCAGTCTGGCCTTGAAATCTTGATTTAAAGGAGTTTTACTATCTTGGCCTCCCAAAATGCAGAGATTATAGGTGTAAGCCACTGCACCTGGCCAACAGTAACTTTTTTTTTTTTTTTAAAGATACAAATGCCTGAAAGGTAAGAAATATATAAAAAGCATAAGCCTGATAAAGGACATGGGTAGGGGAATGGGTGAAATTTGAATACGGTCTATTGATTAGTTATTGGCATTGAATCATTTCCTGATTTTGACCAATGAACTATTGTTATATCAGAGAATGTTCTTGTTTTTGGAAATACACAGAAGTATTTAGTAAAGGGGCATCATATCTGCAACTTACTTTCAAATGTTTCAGAAAAAATTAGAATGAGTAAGGCAATGGTAAAATGTTAATATTTAGGAAATCTGCATTAAAAGTATTCAGGAATTCTTTATACTATTCTTGAAACTTTATAAAAGTCTGAAATTATTTTTAACTAACAAAGTTTTTTACAATGAGCTATACTTGGCTCATGCTATAATTCCAGCACTCTGGGAGGCTGAGGGAGGAGGATCACCTAAAGTTAGGAGTTTGAGACCAGCCTGGCCAACATGGTGAAAGCCATCTCTACTAAAAATATAAAAATTAGCTGAGTGAGGTGGTGCACGCTGGTAGTCCCAGCTACTCAGGAGGCTGAGGCAGGAGAATTGCTTGAAGCCAGGAAGCAGAAGTTGCAGTGAGCTGATATCACTTTACTGTACTCTAGCCTGAGTGACAGAGCAAAACTCCATCTTAAAAACAACAACAACAACAACAACAAAAACCATACTTACAAGTCAAAAATAAAATTTTAAAAAAAGTGAGCAAAGGCTGTGAATACACATTTATCCAAAGAAATTACCCAAATGGCCAATAAGCACATAGAAAGATGTTCAACATAATTTGCCATCAGGGAAATACAAATTAAAATTACAATGAGATACCACTTCACATCCATTAAGATAGCTAAAATAAAACAGGCAGATAAATATTGGCAGGTGATATGATTTGGCTGTGTTCCCATCCAAATCTCATCTTGAATTATAGTTCCCACAATTCCCATGTTTCATGGGAGGGACCCAGTAACAGGTTAATTGAATCATGGAGGCAGGTCTTTCACATGCTCTTATTGTGATAGTGAATAAGTCATGAGATCTGATGGTTTTATAAATGAGAGCTCCCCTGCACAAGCTCTCTCTTGCCTGCTGCCATGTAAGACGTGCCTTTCACCTTTCATCTTCCACTATGATTATGAGGCCTCCCCAGACGTGGAACTGTGAATCCATTAATCCTCTTTTTCTTTATAAGTTACCCAGTCTTGGATGTGTCTTTATCAGCAGTGGAAAAATGGACTAATACAGTAAATTGGTACTGAGAGTGGGGTGCTTCTGTAAAGATATCTGAAAATGTGGAAGTAACTTTGGAACTGGGTAACAGGCAGAGGTTGGAACAGTTTGGAGGGCTCAGAAGATAGAAAGTGTGGGAAACTTTGGAACTTCCTAGAGACTTGTTGAATAGCTTTGACCAAAATGTTGATAGTGATATGGACAATAAGGTCCAGGCTGAGGTGGTCTCAGATGGAGATGAGGAACTTGGGAACTGGAGTAAAGATCACTCTTGCTATGCAAAGAGACTGGCAGCATTTTGCCCCTGCCCTAGAGATCTGTGGAACTTCAAACGAGAGAGATGATTTAGGGTATCTGGCAGAAGAAATTTCTAAGCAGTGAAGGATTCGAGAGGAAGCAACGCATAAAAATTTGGAAAATTTGCAGCCTGATGATGCAATAGAAAAGAAAACTCCATTTTCTAGGGAGAAATTCAAGCTTGCTGCAGAAATTTGCATAAGTAACAAGCAGCCAAATAAGTAACAGGAAGCTAAGACAATGAGAAAGGTGTCTCCAGGGCATGTCAGAGACCTTCATAGCAGTCCCTCCCATCACAGGCCCAGAGGCCTAGAAGGAAAAAATTGTTTCAAGGACTGGACCCAGAACCCCTTGCAGTGTGCAGCCTGGCAACTTGATGCCCTGTGTCCCAGCTGCTCCAGCCATGGCTGAAAGAGGCCAAGGTACAGCTCATGCTGTGGCTTCAGAGGGTGAAAGCCCCAAGCCTTGGCAGCTTCCACATGGTGTTGAGCTTGCTGATGCAGAGAAGTCAAGAATTGAGGTTTGGGAACCTCCACCATTTCAGAAGATGTATGGAAATACCTGGATGTCCAGGCAGAAGTTTTCTGCAGGGCAGAGCCCTCATGGAGAATGTCTGCTAGGTCAGTACATAAAGGAAATGTGGGTTGGAAGCCCAGACACAGAGTCCCCACTGGGGCACTACCTGGTGGAGCTGTGAGAAAAGTGTCATGATCCTCCATACATCGGAATGGTAGATCCACCAACAGCTTGCACCATAAGCCTGGAAAAGCCACAGACACTTAATGCCAGCCCATGAAAGCAGTCAGGAGGGAGGCTGTACCCTGCAAAGCCACAGGGGTGGGGCTGCCCAAGGCCATAGGAGCCCACCTCTTGCATCAGCATGACCTGGATATGAGACATGGATTCAAAGGAAATAATTTTGGAACTTTAAGGTTTAATGACTGCCCTGTTGGATTTTGGACTTGCAAGGAGCCTGTAGCCTCTTTGTTTTGGCCAATTTCTCCCACTTGGAATAGCTGTATTTACCCAATGCCTATATCTGCATTTTATCTAGGAAGTAACTAACTTGCTTTTCATTTTACAGGCTCAGAGGCAGAAGGGACTTGCCTTGTCTCAGATGAGACTTTGGACTGTGGACTTTTGAGTTAAGGCTGAAATGAGTTAAGACTTTGGGAGACTGTTAGGAAGGCATGAATGGTTTTGAAATGTGAGAACATGAGATTTGGAGGTGCCAGGGGTGAAATGATATGGTTTGGCTGTGTCCCCACCCATATCTAATCTTGAATTCTATCTCCCACAATTCCCACGTTGTGGGAGGGACCCCATGGGAGGTAATTGAATCATGGGGGCAGTCTTTCCCGTGATCTTCTCATGGTAGTGAATAAGTCTCACAAGATCTGATGGCTTTATAAATGGGAGTTCCCCTGCGCAAGCTCTCTCTTGCCTGCCGCCAAGTAAGACATGTCTTTTGGCCAGGCATGGTGGCTCACGCCTGTAATCCCAGCACTTTGGGAGGCCAAGGCACGCAGATCGTTTGAGGTCAGGAGTTTGAGACCAGCCTGGCCAACATGGTGAAACCCCGTCTCTATTAAAAATACAAAAATTAGCTGGGCATGGTGGTGCATGCCTGTAATCTCAGCTACTTGGGAGGCTGAGGCCAGAGAATTGCTTGAACCTAGGAGGCGGGGGTTGCAGTGAGCCAAGATTGTGCCACTGCACTCCAGCTTGGGTGACAGAGTGAGACTCCATCTCAAAAACAAACAAACAAACAAAAAACGGTGTGCCTTTTGCTTCCTAAGTAGCTGGGATTACATGGGATTACAGGTGTGTGCCACCACGCCCAGCTAATTTTTGTATTTTTAGTAGAGACAGGGTTTCACCCTGTTGGCCTGGCTGGTCTCAAACTCCTGACCTCAAGTGATCTGCCACCTTGGCCTCCTAAAGTGCTGGCATTACAGGCATGAGCCACTGCGCCCAGCCTGGAGGCCAGAATTCTGAAATCAAGGTAGCAGCAGAGCTATCCTCCCTCCAAGGTTTCTAGGGGGAGAATTCTTCCTTGCCTCTTCCAGCTCCTGGTGGCTCCGGGCATTGCTGCCAGCAATCCTCAATGTTCCTTGGCTTATAGCTGTGTAACTCCAAACTTTGCCTCTAACTTTACATGGCCTTCTTCTCTGTATGTCACTTGTCATTGAATTTAGGACCTGTCCTGAATCCAGGATTATCTCAAGAAACTAAATTTAATTATAGTTACATATAAGGTCATATTTTTTCCAAATATGATCATATTCACAGGTTTCAAGTAGGCATATCTTTTGAGGTCGAGGAGGGGGGACATACAACTCAACCTATTAGGATATGTGATAGAGAAGCAGGGCTTTCTCATTAAGAAATTTGCTAGACAATTGAGCCCCAAATCTTGGCTTTTAGCCAAATTTGAAAAACTGATTTTTGAGAGATATGTGCAAAGGAAGCACAAAACACATTTCAACGGATACATTTATGAAGACAATGTTTCTGTCATCCCAGTCATCACCTTTATGACATGGAAGTTACTGGAGTGAGTGAGTAATGCTTTTTGAAAAGGATGGGAACAATAAGATTTCATGTAGCTCATGGGCTTTCTGGGCAAATTTGAGTAAAGGGAAAAGGACTGGGAAGCAGAAGCACACAGAGAACAAAGATGTGTTTGATAAGAAAGATGGCAATGAAGTGATCCTGGGCTGGGTTGGGAAAGCAGGCTTTCGTCCCTGCAGTGGCACTCCAGCTTCAGGAGGTCAACGCTGGACAGCTCCCGCCTTTTCCCAGTAGCTTGAAAGAAAGGAAAAAACAGCCATGGTCCCTCTGCCTTCCTTTCTGCCAAGACCAAGCATTTCATCCCCCTCCCCCAACCCCCACCCCAAACTCTTCTTTTCTTTATTGCTTCCTTTCTTCTTGGATTTCTCAATAATGTGTCACCTGGTGACAGCAGCTTTATGCATATTCTTTAGTTTCGTTCATTCATTCATTTATGCATGCATTCAGTAACTATTTATTCTATTTACTGAGTGCCTACCAAGTACCAGACTTTGAAGACACCACATTAATGCCACATATAGGTACTAGAGATACATCAGTTTACAAAATAGGTAAAAATTCCTGTCTTCCTCAGGCTTACATTTTTGGAGAGAGAAACAGACAAAAAATAAATGAATAAATAAAACCTATGTTATGTTGGATGGAGCTTTGGTTTGAATATGTCCCCCAAGGTTCATGTGTTGGAAAACTTTTTTGAGACAGGGTCTCACTCTGTTGCCCAAGCTGGAGTGCAGTGGCGTGATCTAGGTGCACTGCAACCTCCACCTCCCAGGCTAAAGAGCTCCTCCCACCTCAGCCTCCTAAGTATCTGGGACTACAGGTGCATGCCACCATGCTTAGCTAATTTTTAAATTTTTTGTAGAGATGAGGTCTCACTATATTGCCCAGTCTGATCCCAAACTCCTGAACTCAACCAATCCTCCCACCTGGGTGTCCCAAAGTGCTGGGATTATAGGTGTGAGCCATGGCGCACAGCCGTGTGTTGGAAACTTAATCCTTAATGCAACAGTGTTGGGAGGTGGAGCATAATAAGTGATTATACCAGCGGGCTCTGCCCTTGTGAATGGATTAATGCTATTGTCACATGAATGAGTTATTGTTGCAGGAGTGGGCTTGTTATAAAAGTGAGTTTGGGCTGGGCATGGTGGCTCATGACTGTAATCCCAGCACTTTGAGAGGCCAAAGCAGGTGGATTGCCTGAGCTCAGGAGTTTGACACCTCCCTGGGAAACATGGTGAAACCCCATCTCTACTAAAAATTCAAACAATTAGCTGGGCGTGGTGGTGCATGCCTGTAGTCCCAGCTACTCTGGTGGCTGAGGCATGATAAGTGCTTGAATTTGGGAAAGCAGACATTGCAGCCAACTGAGATTGCACCACTGCATTCCAGTCTGGGTGACAGAGTGAGATTCTATCTTAAAAAAAAAAAAAAAAAAAAAAAGAGTTCGGCTCTCTTGCTCTCTCATTCTCACACATACTCTCTTGCCCTTCTGCCTCTGCCATGGAATGGTGCAGCACAAAGGCCGTTACCAGTCTTGTGCCATGCTCTTGGGCTTCTCAGCCTCCATAGTTATGAGCCTAATAAACTTCTAATGTTTATAAATTACCCATCTCAGGTATTCTGTTGTAGCAGCATAAAACAGACTAATACACATAATGATAAGTTTCAAAGGAAAATAAAACAAGGATGGTAATTGTGGAGTGGTGAGGTGGAGAGTGCTTGTAATTTAATACTGGGTGATCAGAGAATGCCACACTGAAAGCATAGTATTTGAGAAGAGAGCAGTAGGAGGTGAGAGAGTGACCCATGCAGCTATCCAGAGGAAGACTATTTCAGGCAGAGAAAACAGCAAGCACAGAGGCTCCTAAGTGGGAGGGTGCCTGGGTGGTCTGAAGAACAGGAAAAGGGCAGGATTGCTTTAGTAGTGTTAGCAAGGCAGAGAGAATTTAGAGAGATCAGATAAGTCATGGAATGCCAGATTTGTACAGACCTTACAGGTGGTAAGGACTTACCTTTTATTAGGAGAGAGATGGGAAAGCACTGGAGGGATCTGAGCTTAAGGGACCGGCTTAGACTCATTCCTGCTTCAGTTTTGAGAATAAACTGTAGACTCTAGGGAGGAGCAGCGAGAGTATCTGGGAAGATGTTTCTATATTACAGATGAGAGGTTCTGGAGATGTGATTCATTTGGGGATACATTTTGAAGAAGAAGACAAAAGGATTTGCTGCTGAAGACATGGAGATGGAACATACAAAAAAGAGGATAATTGATGATGACCCTATTGTTTGGGGACTTTGCAACTGGGAGGATAAAAATTGCCATTTTCTGAGGTGGGGAAGACTGCAGAAGGAGCAGGATTCTTTGGAGGAGATCAAAGTTCAGTTTTGGGACTGAGTGCAGTGGCTCACACCTGTAATCCCAGCACTTTGGGAGGCCAAGGTGGGCAGATTGCTTGAGTCCAGGAGTTCAAGACGAGCCTGGCCAACATGGTGAAACCCCATCTCTACCAAAAAATTAGCTGAGTGCAGTGGTGTGTGCCTGTAGTCCCAGCTACTTGGGAGGCTGAGCCAGGAGAATCACTTGAACCCAGGAGGCGGAGGTTGCAGTGACCCGAGAATGTACCACCGCACTCCAGCCTGGGTGACAGAGCAATATTCTATCTATCTAAATAAAATAAAGTTTAGTTTTGGATGTGTTAAGTTGAGATGCCCACTGGATGTCAAAGAGGAGATGTCAGTAGACATATATATATATTTGGAGTGAAAAGGAGAGGTCTAGACTGTTGACACAAATTTGAAAGTCTTCACCAGATAGTTTTTAAACCCTCAAGATAGGATGAGATCACTTAGGGAGTGAATATAGATGAAGAACAGAAGTTGTGGAGATAAGGAGGAATCCAGAAAAAGAGACAGATATAGGGCTACCAAATGAAATAAAGGACATCTAGTTAAATTTTAAACAAATAATTTTTAGTACATAATTATCTGATGCATTATTTGGCATATACTTATACAAAAAGTTATTTGTTACTTATCTGAAAGTCAGGCTTAACTGTATTTTTGTTTGTTAAACCTAGCATTCCTAGCCTGAGAACCACTGGCTATGGAGGCAGGAGGAAAGTCATGAAAGTGTGATGTCTTGGAAGTACAATACAATTTTAAAAGTAATTCAAGAAGAAATGTGTTATCAAAATTTCACAAACTCCTGGTAAGTCAAGTAAATAGAAAATTGATTTAATAACATGGAAGTCATTGGTGACCTTCATATGAGATGTTTCTGTGAATTGGTGGATGCAAAAGTTTGGTTGAAGTAGGTTCAAGAGAGAATAGAGGCAAGGAACAGAAAAATGCCAAGGGCAGAATGTGTAGTTTACATGAAACCTACTCACCATCCATTTTTCTGTTACTGTTGAATCTTGGTTGCAGATCTACAGTTGAAGCACAGAATACTGTTGGTAGCCCCAAGGATCATTCCATGTTTTCCTGTTTACAACAGGTTTTCTCCCATACGGACCTGCTTGTTTGCGGGACACATTCTCTTCCTGTCACTGCCTGATTCTAATTTATGGAGCCTCTGTCCCTGCTTACAGTACTGTCTGCGGGGACCCCACTCCCCAGATTAGAAGATACCAGTGTCAGCTTTCCTCAAAATTATATGTTACCATCAATATAATGTGTTTAGCAATGCTAATAAGACAAATGAGGTGTGTCATTAAGAATTACAGCTGACATCTGAATATTCATTGCAAATACAAGTTAGCATGCTAGATGCAACTTGAAGTGAAAATAGCATTCATTATATACTTTTTATGTGTTGACATTTTATTACACTTTAAAGTATTATTGCAAGAGTGAAATTATGAGGTAATTAATGATGACTATAAAAACTGTTTTTTATATAAATAAAACTGATATTTTAAATATCAAAAATTTGCTAAGAGACTTTCAGTATGGTGACTCATGCCTGGAATCCTAGTACTTTGGGAGGCTGAGGTAGGAGGATTGCCTGAGTCTAAGGGTTTGAGACCAGCCTGGGCAACATAGGGAGACCTCATCTCTATGAAATAAAAAAATTTAAAAAATTAGCTGGGTGTGGTGGCACATGCCTGTGGTCCCAGCTACTTGGGAGGCTGACGAGGGAGGATTACTTGAGCCCAGAAGGGCTCGAGCTGTGATTGCACCACTGTATTCCAGCCTGGGTGACCCAGTGAGACCCTCTCTCTCTCTTAAAAAAAGAAATTTTAAGTAAGTAGGGGGAATAGACTGAACTAATACAAACCTTAAAAAAGTGTGTGAGATAATTTAGGAACAAATTTTTATTTCTTTTGATTTAATAAGTATTTGCATTATAAATAATAATACAGGCAAAAAAAATTAAAATTACAACTAAAAGCTGCTATAAACAGAAAACTTTGTAAGGTCACTAGTATAAAACAAATATTCTGAAATCAATAGTTTCACAGCCCATTAGAAGACATAATAGAAGACTATATATAATAGGGCAAAAAAGAGAGAATAGTAGGTTAAATTTTAGTGAAAATGTGCAAATCCACATAAGGAAAACTAAAACTTTGCCAAATAACAAAAAAGTAGATTAGAATAGAAAAGTATAAAGTATTCTTGAACAGGAAGACTCAGCATTACATTACAAAGATGTTAGTTCTCCCTAAATTAATTAAATATTTTTAATAGAATCTCGATAAAAATACCAAGTTTTTTTTCTCAAATGAAACAAGCAGGAATAGATATAAACTAAATGTAATGCTGGGTACTAGATTAAATCCTGTATTGGAGGTGGGAGAAATGCTAAAAAGGGTATTATTAGGTCAAAGGGCAAAATAAAAACATGAATGGTAGAATAGATACAAATATTGTATGAATGTAAATTCATGAGGTTGATCATTGTGCTGTAGTTATATAAAAGAATATCCCTAGTTTTAGGAAATGCACACTTGGGGAACTGAGGGGTAAAGGCCATGATGTACGAAATTTATCCTTAAATGAGTCAGCAAAAAAGTTATGTATGATAGAGGAGAAGAAGAGAAGATGAAACTATAAAACAAATATTAACAAGTGTGATCGTGGGTAAAGGATATGTGGCTATTTTTGTACTACTTTTATGTTTGCAACAATTCATGAATTTGAGTTTATTCCAAATAAAGAGTAAAAAAGAAAAGAATGGGTAGAAAGAGTCTGAAAAGAAGAGCAATTGAAGGAGACTAGTCTGACCATAAAGATACTATTGAAATGGTATGGTTTTGGTACATGAATAGACACACAGACAAAGAAACAGAAAGGAAAGTACAGAAAAGGTTGACTAGCATAGGGAAATTTAGTTTATTATAAAGGAGGCATCTCAATGTCAATAAATTGTGTTGTGATAACTGGGTATCTATCTGGAAAAGATAAAGTTGGATCCATAGCCCACACTATTCATCAAGATAAACTCCAAATGTAGCAAAGATTTATATAGAAAAAAAAACCCCTCAAAAGTAGTAGAAGAAAATATGGACAAATTTCTTGGTAATATTGGAGTGAGGAAGGCCTTTCTATGATTCAAAGTCCAGAAACCAAGTAAAAAGAGATTTATATATTTTACTACACAAAAAGATTCTGATGACACAAAAGTAGTTATAAGGCAGAGAAAAATAGGAAATGTTTTTGCATTTCATAAGACTGAAGGTTTTTTTTTTGAGACAAAGTCTCGCTTTGTCGCCCAGGCTGGAGTGCAGTGACACAATCCTGGGTCACTGCAACCTCCACTTCCCAGGTTCAAGCGATTCTCTTGCCTCAGCCTCCTGAGTAGCTGGGATTATAAGTGAACACCACTATGCCTAGCTAATTTATGTATTTTTAGTAAAGATGGGGTCTTGAACTCCTGACCTCAAGTGATCTACCTACCTTGTAAGGTCACTAATATAAAATAAATATTCTGAAATCAATAGTGTCATCGCATCTCCCAAGTGTCATCACACCTCCCAAAGTGTCATCACGTCCACCCCCTTTGTTTTTTAAAGATATAAGGATTTCATTGAAATCAAGACAAAAAGACAACCCAATATAAAAACAGGCAAAGGATATGAACAGATAATTCTCAGAAAAAGAAATACAAATGACTTTAAACTCATAGAAGATGCTCAATTTCACTCAAAATATGAGAGCTGCAAATTAAAACAAAATTGACGTGCCATTTATCATCTATGAGCTTGGTTTAAAAAAATCCAAATGTTTGATGACACATAATTTTGGCAAGAAACTCTTATGCATTGCTTATTGGAGCCCCAAAGATTACAATCCTATGTAAAGCAATTTGGAAATATCTCTCAAAATTACACGTATCTACCCTCTGACCAGTAATCCCACTTCGAAACTTACATCAAATATACTTCACATGCATGAAATAACTTGTGTTCAAAGTCATGCATGGCAGCATTGCTTATAACAACAAAACATTGGAAAAGATCCAAATGGACCTAGTTAAATACTCTAAGATACAGCCTACAGAATGGAATAATAGGCAGCTATAAAAGTGAATGAAAATTGCTCTTTATACTGATGTGAAAAGATCTCTAGAATATACTGAATGAAGAAGGCAAAGTAAAAAATAGAAAAAAGTGTATCTTATGCAAAGCTTAATCTTGTGCAATAAAGGGGGGAATAATACATATTTAGATTTTCTATATTCACATATTAAATACTGGAAAAATCTTCAATAAATTATAAAACTAGTTAACTATAGAGGAGGGAGAAGGAAGTTGGGGTGAAAGTGAATATACCCAGGGTGAACCT
Source organism: Cacajao melanocephalus (assembly GCA_963573385.1). Classification (NCBI taxonomy): domain Eukaryota; kingdom Metazoa; phylum Chordata; class Mammalia; order Primates; family Pitheciidae; genus Cacajao; species Cacajao melanocephalus. The sequence continues at coordinate 30,994 of CAUYLG010032491.1, read as the reverse complement.
TTTGCATTACTTTGACTTTTTAAACCATCTAAATGTATTCCCTCTTCAAAAAAATAAACATAAACAGCTTCTTAAAAACATAAACGTTCTCTAAAAAAATTAGGAGTGATAATAGAATTATAATCTTTGTAGATTTGCTTGGTATTTTAGCATTCATAACATTCAACGAAATCTTCAAAAACAATATTTAATTTTTAGATATTTAGTATCATTTAGCTTTGAATCTTTTTTTAAAAAGTCCTATTTGAGAGAGTCTTTTAAAAAAAAAAAAGTCCTATTTGAGAATGTTTATATCTTGTTGAGGATGACTTCAAAGGAGAATATCAACTTTGCCACCCCAGAGTTTATGAGGAGGAAAACTCTGAAATGACGTAGAAAACTACCATGTTGAAACAGCTTTGATTAAGATAGAATATAAACAATGAATAAACTAAGTTCTGAGAAAAATGAGATATCTCAAACCCATTCTGTTTTCACTAATCAAATTTCAAAACAACAGGCTTTTAAAAAGTGTTTCAAGAAGATAGTTCCTTTTACTCTTGAGTCTATGCAAAAATTTAAATAGAAAGCTTGATAAAAATATTGCTATAGACTGCCAACTATTTTTAGTGGTAGATGAAGGATTTTTGACATTTAATGAAGATATAAAGTTCCTTCTGTAAAATGTGTTACTAAAAGCAGTTTCTAGAATTAAAGTTTGCTGTGTATAAGAAGGTTAATGATATTATTAAATGTGCCACTTTTATACCCTCTATATCAGACACTTGGACATGAAGAAACAACCAGAAGTCTTTTTAAAATATAAGATAGCACCATGGGTTACTGGCAATAAACAGAAAGAGAGTAGACCTTTTCCATATTCTTCAGCGAAAGCAAACTATGTGATATACAAGATACTATGGAATTGCCTTTGCCTTGTCGTGTACTTATTTGAGATGTTCACAGAAGATAACGCAACACTTATGACATATTAAGAAGGCCGCTTAAATAGCAAAATAAAGCCTTGACCTTTTACTTTGCAGATCACTGTAGCAACACAACAAGCCATGTGATTTGCAGAGAAAAGAGTTTACTGGCTGGAACCTGCTGTAGACATAATCAACTCGGTTGTCTTGTGAGGGCAATATTCCTTTCACTGAAACCTGTTATAAAGATCCTCCTATCAGCTTATTCTAGTGACAATTGTGAAACTGATGAGTGTGCAGTAAAACCTGAGATGCAGATGTTGTGATGGTTAATATTAAGCATCAACTTGATTGGATCAAAGGATGCAAAGTGTTGTTCTTGGGTGTGTCTGTGAGGGTATTGCCAAAGGAGATTAACATGTGAGTCAGCGGATTGGGAGAGGCAGACCCACCCTCAATCTGGGTGGGTACCATCTAATCAACTGCCAGTGCAGCTAGAATAAAGCAGGCAGAAGAAGTTGGAAAGAGCAGACTTGCTGAGTCTTCTGGTCTTCATCTTTCTCCCGTGCTGGATGCTTCCCTCAAACATCAGACTCCAAGTTGTTCAGCTTTTGGACCCTTGGACTTACACTAGTGATTTACTAGGGGCTCTCGGGTCTTCGGCCACAGACTGAAGGCTGCACTGTCAGCTTCCCTACCTTTGAGGTTTTCGGACTCAGACTGGCTTCCTCGCTCCTCAGCTTGCAGATGGCCTATTGTGGGACTTCACTTTGTGATCATATGAGTCAACTATCCTAATAAACTCCCCTTCGTATATACATATATCCTACTATGTCTTTGTCCCTTTAGAGAACTCCGACTAAAACAGATGTAAATTCAGAATTTAAATTATGTAATTCCACCATATCCTATTTCAAGATTCAGGATTTAAAGGCAAATATTTTCTCAAGTGATTGTTTGAAGCAGCAAGTACATGGGAAAAATATTGTAAATAAAATTATATTTGAGGACAATTATCTTAAATCTGATTTTGAAAATATTAGAGGCCAGGCATAGTGGCTCACATCTGTCATTCCAGCAAGATTACAGGAGTGAGCCACCATGCCTGGCCTCTGAATAGTTTGGGAGGCTGAGCCAGGAGGATCATTTGAGGACAAGAGTTTTAGACCAGTGTCAGCAACAAAGCAAGACCCTATCTCTACAAAAAATTAAAAATTTATCCTGGTGTGGTGGCACATATGTAGTCCAACTACTCAGGTGGCTGAAGCAGGAGGGTCGCTTGGGTCCAGGAGTTTGAGGTTACTGTGAGCTATGACTGGGCCACTGCCACACTCCAGCTTGGGTGACGCAGTGAGACCCTATCTCAAAAAAGAAAAAAGAAAATAGTCATAAAGCATTTTCTTTCAGCAGTGCACTAAGCTTCAGTTTGTAAAACTGCCATAATGAATATATATTGTTACCATCAACTTAATCTTTAATCGAGAATGAAAGAAGATGTTTTTACCTTGATCAGGTACTATTAAAGAGAAAGAAAAGTTCAATAGCATGATAGCAACATCACCATAAGCCGTGTCTAAACGGCAGAGAAAGCCAAAAGAATATTTTGCTGTGGTACCCACCTCCGATGAAAATGAGCGTCTATTTAGAATTACAGATATTCAGTATAGTGACCACAGGAGCAAACTGACAGTGCTAATGAATTACTATAATGGGAAATTGTTAAAATCTGACGATTAACACTACAATAATACAATTCAAAAAAATTGTATATTTATATTCAAGTGTCCATGGCAGCATTATTCACAATAGCCCCAAATTGGAAACAGTGTGAAAGTCCATCAGCTGGTAAATGGATAAATAAAATTGCTGTATCCATACAACCTTTGACAATAAAAAGGAACAAAGTCCTGATACATGCCACAACGTAGGTGAACCTCATGAAAGAAGCCAGACAATGCATAACTATGTATTGTATAATTCCACTTATATGAAATTTCTAGAAAGGGCAAAACTATAGAGTCAGAAAGAAAATCAGTGGTTATCTCAGACTAGGGGTGAAAGAGCGATGAGCTGCAAATAATCATGAGATAGCTTTTTAGAGTGAGAGGAGGGTTCTAAAACTAGATTACAGCTGTCAGGGTTATACAGTACAGCTCTTAATTTAGGTTTTTGATCCATTATGAATTAATTTTTTGTTTTGCCTAAATAACAGACATTTATTTTCTCACAGTTTTGGAGACTAGAAGTCCAAGATCAAGGTGGTGTTGGGGTTGGTGTCTGGTGAGGGCTCTCCTCCTGGCAAGAGGTGGCCACCTTCTCATTGCGTTCTCACATGGCCTTTCCTCTGCGTGCATGGGCAGACAGAGAATACTCTCTGCTGTCTCTGCCTTATTGCAAACAAGAGGGTCATTAGAAGAGTAAGTGTCCCTCTCTCTCTCATGGGGGACCACCTCTTCCTTTGAGGCTGTTACAGCCACAACCTCACCAACCCATCTGACAAGGGAGTTGGGCTGATCTTGAACTCCTGGGCTCAAGCAATCCTCCCATCTCAGCCTCCCAAAGTGCTGGGACAAACATGAGCCACTGTGCTCTGCCAGATGGCTATTAAAAAAAAAAAGAAAAAAGAAAGTAACAAGTGTTTTGAGGATGTGGAGCAATTGGATCTCCTGTGTACTGTTAGTGGGAATGTAAAATGGTAGATATTTTATATCCTCCTTTCAACTTAGGTGATTTTTATTTCATTTTCTTGCCTAATTCTTTGGCTGGAACTTCCAGTACTATGTTGAATAGAAGTGGTGAAAGTTGGCATTCTTATCTTGTTCCTGATCTTAGAGGAAAAGTTTTTAGTATTTCACCATTGATTATGATATTTGCTGTGGGTTTTTCATATATGGCTTTTATTACCTTGTATTCCTAGTTTAATGTGTATTTTTTAAATCATAAAAGGGTGTTGAATTTTGTCAAATGCTTTTTCTATATCAATTGAGAAGATCAAGTGGTTTTTCTCCCCACAAAACCTGTTAATGTGGTGTATTATAATAATGGATTTTCAAATGTTGAACTATCCTTTCATTCCAGGAATAAATCTCACTGGGCTATGATGTGTAATTCTTTTAATGTGCTGCCAAGTTCAGTTTGCTGGTATTTTGTTGAGGATTTTTGCATCAGTGTACATAAAGTATATTAGTTTGTAGTTTTCTTCTCTTGTAGTATCTTTTTTTGGCTTTGGTAGCAGAGTAATGCTGATCTCATAGAAAGAGTCAGGGAATGTTTTCTCCTCTTCAATTTTTTGGAAAAGTTTGAGAAGGATTGGTATTAGTTCTTTAAATGTTTGGTGGAATTCACCAGAGATGCCATCAGATCCAGGGCTTTTCTTTTTCTTTCTTTCTTTCTTTTTTTTTTTTTTGAGACAGTCTCGCTCTATCACCCAGGCTGGAGTGCAGTGGTGTGATCTCAGCTCACTGCAATCTCCACCTCCTGGGTTCAAGGGATTCTTGTGCCACACCTATCCAAGTAGTTGAAATTACAGGCACGTGCCACCACACCTGGTTAATTTTTGTATTTTTAGTAGAGACAGTGTTCTGCCACATTGGCCAGGCTGGTCTTGAACTCCTGGCCTCAACTGATCTGCCTGCCTCAGCCTCCCAAAGTGCTAGGATTTCAGGCGTGACCCACCATGCCCGGTCTAGATCTAGGGCTTTTCTGATGCCCTCAAATCTAGAGATTTTTAATTAATGATTCAATTTCCTTATTCTTTATAGGTCTACTCAGATTCTCTGTTTCTTCATAATTTAATCTTGATAGATTTTGTGTTTCTAGGAATTTGTCCATTTCATGTGGGTTTTTCAATTTGTTGACATACAATTGTTCTTTACACTCTCTTATAATCCTTTTTATATCTGTAGAATCAGTAATAATGTCCCTACTTTCATTTCTGATTTTGGTAATTCATGTCTTCTTCTTTTTTTTTTTTTCTTTTTTGAGACTGGGTCTTGCTCTGTCTCTCAGGCTGGAGTGCAGTGGCCTGATCATGGCTTACTGCAGCCTCAACATCCCAGGCTTAAACAATCCTCCCACCTCACCCTCCTGAGTTGCTGGGACTACAGGGGTACACCATCATACCCAGTTAATTAAAAAAAATTTTTTTTTAGAGATGGAGTCTCACTATGTTGCCCAGGCTGATCTCAAACCCCTGGGCTCAAGTCATCCACGAACCTCAGCCTCCCAAAGTGCTGGAATTACAGATGTGAGCCACTGCAACTGGCCTCATTTTAAAAGTCCATCTAGCTAAATGTTTGTTATATTCAAAGAACCAGCTTTGGGTTTTGTTAAGTTTCTTTGTTATTTTTCTGTTCTCTACTCTGTTGATCTCTGTGCTCATCTTTTAAATTTCCTTTTTTATGCTAGCTTTGGATTTAGTTTGTTCTTCTTTTTCTAGTTCTATAAGTTTTAAAGTTAGGTTTGACATCTTTCTGTTTTAATATAAATATGTAAGCTATAAATTTCTACTACAGCACTGCCTTAAGGCACAAGACCATAAATTTTGGTGTGCTGTGTTTTCATTTTCATTTGAATTTCTTCTTTGATTTATTGGTTATTTTCATAAGTTTGTAAATTTTCTAGTTTTATGTCTTTTTTTTTTTGCTTTTCTCTTCTTTTTCACATTGTTTTCATTAGTAAATATGATTATTTAGTATCAGGTATAAATTATGAGTGCCATAAATTAGTACCATTTCTACTTCCTATCCACAATTACCAGAATAATATTTTAACTTCATAATTCCTATTTTTTTCTATCTTTTTACTTTACAACTAATTTCAGCTTCTTTAGATTTTTAAAAGTAGGTGCTTTATAATACATTTTCATCAAGAAATACATTAACTAAAAAAGAAGTTAAATGAAATGCTCTTATACATTGAATTATCAAGAATACCAGAATACCAAAGAATAATAATTCATAGTTTATGTAATACATTTTCATGAAGTCAAATACATTATTTCATTTGATCCTTACAATGTTTCTGAAATAAATTATCACCATTTTATAGTTGAGGCAACTTAGACAGTGGCAGAGCTGGAATGAGAATTAAGAACTGATTGATTTACTTACATTTCCCTATATGTTATATAATCAGAACAATATTCCATGTAGGATTATAAAAAGGTTAAAATATCCAATAAGAATGATAGTGTAAGGCCAGGCTTAGTGACTCATACCTGTAATCCCAGGGCTTTAGGGTGCTGAGGCAAGAGGATCATGTTTTCTCAGAAGTTTGAGAGCAGCTTGGGTAACATAGCAAGACCTGTCTCTACAAAAAATAAAAATTGGCTGGGCATGGGGGCACGTGCCTTAATCCAGCTACTTGGGAGGCTGAGGCAGGAGAATTGCTTGAGCCCAGAAATTCAAGGCTGCAGTGAGCTATGATTGCACTGTATAACCACCTAGTGGATTTACCCTGCCTGCTGCCTAGACAAAGCCGATTTATCAGGACAGGGGAATTGCAATAAAGAGTAATTCAAGCAGAGCCATCTGTGCGGGAGACCAGAGTTTTTTTATTACTGAAATCAGTCTCCCCATTGACAGTGGGGTTTTGAAGTCTCCAACATTTGTTTTAGAAATGTCTATTTCTTTCTTCAGTTCTGTTAGTTTTTGCTTCATAAGTTTTGATTGTCTGTTGTTAGGTGCATAAATGTTTATAATTATTATATCTTCTTGCTACATTGAACCTCTTATTAATGTATGATGTCCTTCTTTGCCTCACTTATCTTTTTTGACTTAAAGTCTATTTTGTCCGTTGTTAGAATAGCAACCTCTGCTCTCTTTTTGTTGCTATTTGCATGGAGTATCTTTTTCCGTTTTTTCATGTTCAGTCTTTCGTGTCTTTGAATCTAAAGTGAGCCTCTTGTAGACAGCATATAGTTCAATCATGTTTTTCTGTCCCTTCTGCTAATTTCTTTTGATTAGAGAGTTTAACTCATTTACATTTAAAACAATGAAGGATGAGGAGATACTTCTGTCATTTTGCTGGGTGTTTTCTTTATGTCTTGTAGATTTTTGTCCCTCATTTCCTACATTACTGTCTTCTTTTGCATTTAATTGATAATTTGTAATGAAAATTTTCAATTCCTCTTTCATTTCCTTTTGTATACATTCTGTAGCTGGTTGCTTTGTGTTTAGCACGGAGATTTCATTTATTATCCTTAAGTTATAATATTCTAACTTGAAATTATACCAGTTTAATGTCAATAACATACAAAATTCTGCTCCTTTACAGCTCTGCCCTTATACTTTCAGCTTTTAGTACCACAAAATTACATCCCTATACATTTTGTGCCTGAAAACATAAATTAATAATTCTTTTAAGTACATCAGTCTCTTAAATTATGTAAAACTTAAAATGTACAGTTACAAACCAAAGTTATAGTAATACTGGCTTATCTTTTATTTCTTTTTTAAAAATTATTTTATTTCATTTTATTTTTAGAGAGACAAGGTCTTGCTCTGTTGCCCAGGCTGGAGTACAGTGGCACAATCATAGCTCCCTGCAACCTCAGACTTCTGGGCTGAGTGATCCTCCCACCTCAGCCTCCTGAGTAGTTGGGACTCCTGAGTAGTTCCATCATGCCTGGATAATTTTTAAATTTTTTGTAGATACTATGTTGCTCAACCTGGTCTCCAACTCCTGATCTCAAGTATTCCTCCCACCTTGGCCTCCCAAAGTGTTGAGATTACAGGTGTGAGCCACCATACCCAGCTTTAGACTAATATTTCTTTAAAAAATATATTAGTCTCTTTTTGTCATGTAGCATCTTTTAAGTCATATAGAAACAAAAAAATGATGCCACAAACTTTGTTAAAATATGCTAGCTTTTATAATTGCCCATGTATTTACCTTATTGAGATCTTTGTTCCTTCATATGATTTTGAGTTACTGTCTAGTATCCTTTCATTTCACCTTGCATGACTCCTTTGAGCATTTCTTGCAAGGCAGCTGTAGTGGTAATGAACTCCCTCAGCTTTTGTTTATTTGAGATTGTCTTAATTTCTTTCCCACTTTTGGAAGACATATATAGTCATCCCTTGGTATCTGTGAAATATTTATTCCAGGATACCCTGTAGATATCAAAATGCATGGATTTTCAAGTTTCTTATGTAAAATGGCATAGTATTTTCATTAGGCCTATGCACAACTCATGTATACTTTATATACACGATTGCTTATAATACCTAATACAATATAAATGCAATGTAAATAGTTGTTATACTATATTCAGAATTGTTTTTAAATTTGTACTATTAAAAAAAATATTTTTAGGCTGGGCCTGGTTGCTCACATCTGTAATCCCAGTACTTTGGGAGGCCAAGATGGGAGGATCACTTGAGGCTAGGAGTTTAAGACCAACTGGGGCAACATAGTGAGACCCTGTCTCCACAAAAAACTTAAAAATTAGCTGGGTGTGGTGGTACATGCCTGTAGTCCTAGCTACTTAGGAGGCTGAGGCCTCCTAAGTCCAGTAATCAAGACTGCAGTGAGGTATGATCATGCCACTGTACTCCAGTCTAGGCAATAGAGCAAGGACTCATTTCTATTTATAAATATATATATTTTTATACACAGTTGGTTAAATCTGTGCATATGGAATCTAGAAGCTAGGTTTTTGTTAGTTTGCTCATGACATCATCATTTATTTATAGCACCAAAAAGTTGTGTTCAGTATTAATTGAATGATTGAATAAAATATAGCACATTGAAGATCATCTATGATGCAACCATTAGAATTATATTTTAATTCTAAACTCAGAAGGCTGAGATTATGGAGCAATTGTTTTTCCATTTCCATATTTTCTATTCATTTCTTTTTTTTTTTTTTTTTCTTTTGGTCTGGCTTCCAAAAGGAAAAAAGAGTAAAATGAAGAGAGGGGAAAAAAGGGCATTAGCCCTTTAAGTCTCTTGGAAGTCACATCAGCCAGAGAGGGAGGGAGTTGCAACAGTGGAGGGAGGTACTACAACAATAGCTGCTGCCTCTTTGTCTTTTTTCTTTTTTCTTTTTGAGATGGAGTCTCACTCCCTTCCCCAGGCTGGAGTACAGTGGTATGATCACTGCTCACTGCAGCCTTGACCTCCCAGGTGCAAATCATCCTCCCACCTCAGCCTCCCTAGTCACTGGAAATACAGGTGCATACTACTATGCCCAGCTAGTTTAAAAAATTTTTTTGTAGTGACTGGGTCTCACTATGTTGACTGGGTTGATCTAAAATTCCTGGGCTCAAATGTTCCTCCCACCTCAGCCTTCCCAAGTGCCTTTGTCTTCACCTCTGTGATTAGAAGCAGCAGTAGGCCATCAGAGCACAGATCCCTGATAGCTGAAGGACCAGGGTCCTTTTTGCCCACCCTTGGCTCCCACAGGCTGTTTGCATCTACTGCAGGAACACATGCATAGCTGTCTGTCATGGGGCAGGAGTGGGAATTAATCACTGCTACTGTGCTAAGAGCTGAAATTGACTGAAATTAACTACCTATTAAGGTTCAAACCTTTTCCTAGAAGTTGCAATCTTTCAGTAGACTCCAGAGTTCTAAAATAGTTACATCAGACAGATGCTGCCAGTGTAATTGTTTTCTAGGTGGGGAGACAGATTCTTAGTGCTTCCCTGAATCCTGAGTTAATTTTTGCGTATGGTGTGAGGTAAAGGTCCAACTTCATTTCTTTTGCATGTAGATATCCTGTTTTCCCAAAACACCATTGAGGAGACTGTCCTTTCCCCCATTGAATAGTCTTGGCACCTTTGTCAAAAACCAAATAGATATGAAGATTTATTTTGACTTTATTCCATTGATCTATATGTCTACCCTTATGCCAATACCATACTGTTTTGATGACTGTGGCTTTGTAGTCAGACGTTGAAATTGGGAAGTGTGAGTCGTTCAACTTTGTTCTTTTTCAAAATTGTTTTGACTCTTTGGGGTCCCTTGAAATTCCATATGAATTTTGGGAAGGGCTTTTCCAGTTCTGAGAAAACAAAACAGTAAAAGAAAAAAAATGCCATTGGGATTTTTGATAGAGATTAGATTAAATCTGTATATCCCTTTCGGTAGTATTGCTACCTTAACAATACTGAGTTTTCCAGTGTATGAAGTGTGATATTTTTCCATTTATTTAGGTCTTCTTTAACTTTCTTCAGCAATGTTTTGGGTTTTTTTTTTTTTTAAGTAAATAAGTTTTGCGTCTTCTTAGCTAATTTCTGAGTATCTTCTTTTTGATTTTAAAAATGGAATTGTTATCTTAATTTCATTTTTGAACTGTTCATTGCTAATGTGTAGAAATACAGCTAATTTCTGTGTGCTGATTTTGTATATTGCAACTTTGCTGAATTCACTTATTAGCTCTGTTGTGTGTGTGTGTGTGTGTGTGTGTGTGTGTGTGTGCATGCACACAAGTATGTAATTTTTAGGTTCTTTCATGTATAAGATCATGTCATCTGTTTATAGAGATAATTTTACTTCTTTTCCAATTTGGCTTTTATTTCATTTTCTTGCCTTCTTGTTCTACCTAGGACTTCCAGTACTATGTTTAATAAAAGTGGCAAGAATAGGCATCCGTGTCTTTTTCTTGATCTCTTGTGAAGGTTTTCAGTCTTTCACCATTGAGTGTGTTGTTTGCTGTGAGTTTTTCGTGGACGGCCTTCATCATATTGAAGAAGTTACCCTCTGTTCCTATTTTATTGAGTGTATTTATCATGAAAGAGTGTTGAATTTTGTCAAATGCTTTTTTGCATCAATTGAGATTATCATATGAGACTTCCTCTTTAATTCTTTTTCTTTTCTTTTTTTTTTTTGAGACAGAGTCTTACTCTCTCACTCTGTCGCCCAGGCTCCTCTGTCTCCTGGGTTCAAGTGATTCTCCTGCCTCAGCCTCCTGAGTAGCTGGGACTGCAGGCGTGCACCACTATGCCCAGTTAATTTTTGTAGTTTTTGGTAAAGACGGGGTTTCACTGTGTTGGCCAGGCTGGTCTTTCATTCTTTTAATGTGGTGTATTTCACTGATTAATTTTCATATATTAAACCAAACTTCCATTCCTGGGATGAATCCTACTTGGGAATGGCTATAATTCTTTTAATGTGCTGCTGGATTCAGTTTGCATTTTGTTGAGGATATTTGCATGTATATTCACCAGTGATATTGTTGTGTAGTTCCTTTTTCTGATAGTGTCATTGTGTGGCTTTGGTATATTGGGTAATAGTAAAAGATGTGAACAATACAATTAAACCTTTGACTTAAAAGATATATGCTGTGTGTGTGTGTGTGTGTGTGTGTGTGTGTGTGTGTGAAGAGCTATTTTTTCAATTACTCAAAACATCTACAAAAATTTATCATATACATTAAGGTTTCCATAAATACCCCAAATTCTCTTAATACAATGTCACAAAATAAAAAACAGCAATAAATTAATTGTCTAAAAACTCAATCGGTGTTCTAAAAGTATCTTTCCAAATAACTCAAGTAAAAGAAAAGTCTGTTCAGAAAATAGTAACAGGCCAGGCATGGTGGCTCATGCCTGTAATCACAGCATTTTGGGAGGCTGAGGTGGGCAGATCACTTGAGGTCAGGAGTTTGAGACCAGCTTGGGAAATACTATGAGATACCATCCCTAAACTCTATCTCTAAAAATACAAAAGTTAGCCAGGCATGGTGGCGCATGCCTGTAGTCCCAGCTACTTGGGAGGGTGAGGCAGGAGAATTGCTTGAACCCAGCAGGCAGAGGTTGCAGTGAGCTATCGCACCACTGCACTCCAGCATGGGCGACAGAGCAAGACTTCAACTCAAAAAAAAAAAATTTTAACAGTGAGAACACTATTTTGTATAACAACAAAATTGTTCTCAGAGGAAAATTTATGTTACTAAATCTTTGTATTAGAAAGAAAAAAGTAGCAAAAACAAATGAGTCAAGTATTTACCTTGTAGAAGTTCAGATTCTTTGTTTGCAAAAGCAGAAATCAACTCAGACAAAGTAAAACATCAATTTTTGTTTCAGTTTATAGAACTGAAAGAGAAAGCCTGAAAAGTTAGGCCCCAAAAGAGCAGGAACCAGGATGACTTTGGGGAACCAGGTAACAGAAAGCAATGAATCAGCTGCAGGGTGAATCAGCTACCAAATGAATTAGCTACAGCTGTTCTCAGTCTTATTTTTCTTAAGATTCAGTTGCTATGGAGAGAGCATCCAATGATCCTAAGTTAGGTTTCACATCTATTTTGTAATCTAAAAATATTCAGTGCATCTTAATTGATCATCTTGCCAATCATTAATAGAGAAATGTTAGTTCTCCAAGAAAAATTAAGGTAGTATTATCAGAAGAAGGGGCAATGGATGTGGGGTGGCAAAAACAACAAATTGTTCCTTAGAAGCTAGATTTTTATTAGTTTGTTCACTACATCATCATTTATTTATAGCATCAAAAAGTTATATGTTCAATGTTAATTGGTTAAATAAAATATAGCACATCTAAGATAGTTTATGATGAAACCATTAGAATTATGTTTTAAATTAATATTTAAAGATGGAAAAATCATTATGGAAAAATAGATTAAAATCTGTATACTGTATATGAATTAAATTTCATTTAAAAGTTTTATTTCTGCATAAAACCAACACCTGAAAAAATGCATCAAAATGTGAATAGTAGAATCAGCTTTTTTTCTCTTTCTCCATATACGTGTGCATACAAAACATGCATATATGTGCACACACACATATTTGTAATGGGTTGAATCATGAGCCCTAAAAAGATCTATCTATGTCCTAATACCCATGCTCCTGAATAGTGTCTTTGTAGATATAATTGGGTTAATGATCTTGAGATGAGCTCATCCTAGATTATCTGGATGGGTCCTAAATTTAACAATCTGTATATAGGAGACAGAAGAGAAGACACATACACAGAGAAAGCCATGGCCATGTGAGGATGGAGACCAAGATTGGAGTTACGAAGCTATAAGCCAAGGAACTCCCAGAGTCACCAGAAGCTGGAAGAGGCAAGAAGCAATTCTCCTCTAGAACCCTTGGAGGGAGCACAGCCCTGCTGACATCTTGAGTTCAGCCTTTTGCTCTCCAGAACTGGCAGAGAATAAATCTGTGTTGTTACCCAGTTTGTGGTAATTTGTCCCAGCATCCCTAGAAAAGATATCTATATATCTATCTCTATATATATGTGCACACAAATAAACAGCAGTCTTTCTATCTACGTGTTATACAAGATGTGTTTTCCCCAATTTTCCATATTTTTCCACAATAAAGATATTAATATATTGTTTTAAAAGTTGGGGATAAAGAAGTTTAGCAAATTTAACATCAAACAAAATAAAACTTAAGGAAAAAATTCAGTGGCCTCTGTTCTTCTAGGGCCCTTCCCTATGAGAAGCCAGCCTCTGTGACTCAGGGAACCCCTCCAGCCGCGTCTCCTGTTCGCTGCTTTGAAGGCTTGGGCTCTGATGTAGGCCTCTTCCTTTGTGACTTCGTTCGGGTTCCTGTTTCTCTCCTTCCCAGCTTCTGGCTTCACTTCGCTTGGCTGAGGTTGGCTGGAACTTCGGTTTCTCGCCTTAGGCTGCGGCTGCCTGGGTTCCTGCCCTCCCTGACCCTAGCACTCCGCACCCCGGCTTCTCCTTTGTCTGGGCAGGGAGAATTCATTGCACATTTACACCAACTTTTCAGGTGCCCACAGCCCACAGGACGCATGGAGGGATAGTGGGTAAACGTGATGGTAACACGCCTGCACCTCCCGTGAATTCCGAAAACAAGTGCAAGGTAGGGCTTGTTTCCTACGCCAAGGGCTGGGTATTAAGGTGACTTCCTTTCGTTGATAGGGTGGGGTGGTGGGAAGACCAGGCACTGAAAACTCAGTCCGCCTTATTTTGGGAAACCCAGAAGTAGAAAGTGGACCTTCGTGTCCTGGATGTTTTCGTTGCCCGGTCTCTCCAGATGCCCACAACATGAAACTCAGGTGCGGATCCTGGAGAGCCTGTAGCTCTGCTGGGAGACCCCACCTGACGGAGACCCCTCCGAACAGCACCCTCAGCATCCTAACCCGCCTTACGCCAGAGCCGCCATGCCACCACTAGGTGGCGCCAAAGCGCAGCCGGGACCTGGTGGGTTCGGGAGAGCAGCCTCAGACTAGCGATGTCCATGAGACCGAGAGTCTGATGCTGCGTGGGTCTCTGGGAAGGGGCTGTGCCCTCTGTCCACTGACCCCCTCCCAGGGGTTGAAACTGCCCTGAATAGCGTATGAAAATCCCCCCAGCTGGAGATGTGAAATGGTAAAGTGCACATTTCCGGGACAAACGGAATCAATAAGCCTTGCAGAAGTCAGCCCACAGTAGCCGCGCAAACAATGAAGGTCGTCAAAGAACTGGAGGAGATCGGTCAGCCTCACGTGTCTTCAGATCCTGGAGTTGCTCGCGAGAATATGCAAAGATTTCTCTTTGCCCAAGAGGGGCACTCAGGTGGCTGGGAAAGTGGAAGTGGCCTCGAAGTCCAATGCAGAAATGCATGTGCCGAAAACTAGGAAATGTGGGAAACAGGTCACTAAACTAAATTAGTCTGTGGAAGGTCACGATGCCGGAGGGCAAGACGACCAATATCTCAATGGATGCTAAAGTGGAAAGGTGATAACCCCAGAACATTCAGATGCCCCTCCCTTGATGCTACAAAAGTACCCCCACGACTTAGATCCAATCGTGGAAAAGGTGGAAAAGGGGAAACACTAATTGGGAAAATCCTGGGGAAAAAAATTAGTTTACCTGGAGATGACTAACGTTTTGTGTGTGTGTGGTTGGTGGTTTGTTGTCGTTTTTATTTTTTAAGTTATTTTAAAAAAAAATTCTGTGAGTACATGCATTAGGAGTAATGGATATTCAAAATAGAGGAAAAATGTGTAATAGAAAATAATGTTACATTTTCTAACCAAACTTGAAGCTGCGGCCTGTGAAAAGTGTATCAGCTACAGATAGTCATAAAAATGGACTGCATATAAGAAACTTTAATAAATTTTCAGAAGCAGAAATCATACAGACCACATCCTCTAACCACATCGTAACCAGTGAATATCTTGAAACAAAACAACATGAAAACCCAACCACTTGAAAATCAAAAAAGAGGGAAAATTATCCAACAGCACAAGAGTCATAGAGAAATTAAGATGACCATATCAGTTTCTTTAGAAAAAAACAAGAATAAGAAAATGCAACATTTTAAGTGTGCGATACATGGACAAAGCTGTGTTTTCAGATATAATTTCATAGCTTTAAGAGCTTTTGTTAGCGGAGAGAGAATTAATAAACTGAATATTCCACTTTGAATTTTAGAAAAATAAAGCCATTAAAAAGAGAGTAAAGACATAACTATGAAAATAATTTTAAAAAGAACAGAGTTAGCTGTTTTTAAAAATTAAAAGACAAATTTCACTATAAGAAAATGCAAAATACCAACCCCTTATTTACCTTATGCTTCAGGAAGCACTTAGCCCTCTGTCTCAGTAGAGGGTCTTCCTCCCTCCACTTTGCCCACTGTATCCCTTTAAAAAAGTCAGAATACACCCTTCCTCATAGGTTAGAGCTCATGCTCACTAGATTTAAAGGTGACCTTGAAATCCTGCAGGTTCCATACCTGCATATCCTAGATAAGATAGGGAACAGTCCTCCTTTAGGATGCTTGACAAGATTGGCATAAGGATGAAATGAATTACTATAACCAATTGGAATGTGCTTCCCCTTTTGTGTGAGTGTGTGTGTGTGTGTGTGTGTGTGTGTGTATGTATGTGTGTTCACAAGGAGGTGTGTGTTGTATTCTTTCAATCCTGGAATTACACTAACTTGTTGCATCCAAATAGTTTCTAGGCATCCAGTCCCAATACAGAAGCACATTTTTTTGTGTGTGTTCCACGACCAGTGATGAACATGCCTTATAAACCAAGAATTTTGATTAGTTACAATTTTGCACCCAATGTAAAAAAAAGAAAAAAGGAAAAGACTCCCAGAAAGGAACTAGCCTGATTTCCTTGTTCACCTATGATGTGGTTAGGGTTTGTGCCCCCACCCAAATCTCATCTTGAACTGTAATCCCCATAATCTCCATAATCCCCACGTGTCAAGGGAGAGACCAAATAATTGCATCATGAGGGTGGTTACTTCCGTGCTGTTCTCATGATAGTGAGTGAGTTCTCAGGAGATGTGATGGTTTTATAAGAGGTTCTTCCCCCTTTGCTTGGCACTTGTCCTTCCTGCCACCTTGTGAAGCTCCTTGTTTCCCCTTCCCCTTCCACCATGATGATAAGTTTCCTGAGGTCTCCCCGCCCAAGCTGAACTGTGAGCCAATTAAACTTCTTTTCTTCATAAATTACCCAGTCTCAGGCAGTTCTTTATAGCAGTATGAAAACGGACTAATACAACCTATATCAATCATTTGTAATTAACCCAGAATCATATGCCAGGAACTCAGTGCCAAACAATCACTGTCTCATTTAACCTCTCATCATGAGGGAGGTACTATTATTATTGCCGCTTAATAGACAGGGCTCACAGAGGGGCATGCCCAGCATCACATAGCTAGGCCAATGCTGAGTCCTGAGTATAAATGAAGTGTGGAGTATAAATGAAGTTTGAATAGCTTCAAAGATACTGTTGTTATCATTATGCTATAACCTCTCATGCTTTAAAATTTTTTGTCTATTCTTGTTGTATGCATATGCAAAATACTATGTATGCTTGCCTTGGCCTTTTTTTTTTTTTTTTTTTGACCCTGCAATAGACCTGAAGCAGGAGCCCTAGCAAAACCCGAGCATGGGGACCATGTTGTAATCTGACCACCACAAGGTGGCAGTAGAATCCAAAGGTTTTCCACCTTGCCGTTCACGTATCTGCGCAGGTAGGGGAGGTCTCCCTGTTCTCAAAATCCTTTAATCTCTAGTCTGGCTTCAGAGTCAACTTTGCATCATTCCACCACACTGCCTCCCAACAAAATGAGCAACACAGCACTGGCTTTCTTTAAGACACCACTGTTGTTAATATACAGTGAATTTTCTATGCTTGAGTCCCATTCCAGATGTAAATTGTATAAAGCAGCTACTCCATATACTGAATGTTTAGAAATTTATTTTGTTTTATAAAGTGTTTATTTTAATTTATGAATAATATAATAATATAAAGGTTTCCTGACTTGCTACTTCTTTTTTTTTTTTTTTTTTTGAGACAGAGTCTCACTCTGTCACTCAGGCTGGAGTGCAGTGGTGTGATCTTGGCTCACTGCAACCTTTACATCCTGGGGTTCAAGCAGTTCTCATGCCTCAGCCTCCTGAATAGCTAGGACTACAGGCATGCACCACTATACCTGGCTAATTTTTGTATTTTTAGTAGAGGCAGGGTTTTGCCATGTTGGCCAGGGTGGTCTTGAACACCTAATCTCAAGTGATCTGTCTGCTTCGGCCTCCCAAAGTGCTAGAATTACAAGCATGAGCAACTGTGGAAAAACTGGAATTCTCATTCACTGCTGGTGGGAATATAAAATGGGACTGCCCCTTCTTCCTCTTCCTCCTCCTCTTCTTCTTCTTCTTTTTTTTTTGAGATAGAGTTTCACTCTTGTTGCCAGGTTTGAGTTCAATGGCGTGATCTTGGCTCACTGCAACCTCTGCTTCCCGTATTCAAGTGATTCTCTTGCCTCAGCCTCCCAAGTAGCTGGGATTACAGGCATGCGCCAGCACAACCAGCTAATTTTGTAATTTTTTTTAGTAGAGATGGGGTTTCTCCATGTTGATCGGGCTGGTCTCGAACTCCCGACCTCAGGTGATCTGCTCGCCTTAGCCTCCCAAAATGCTGGGATTACAGCCATGAGCCACTGCGCCTGGCCAGGGACTGCTTCTTTGGAAAATGGTCTGTCAGTTCCTCAGTTCTTCAACTGTTAAATGCAGAGTTACTACTTGACCTGGCAATTGTACTTCTGCATATATACCTAAGAAAAATGAAAACATATGTCAACACAAAAAATTGCACATACATTTTTATAGCAACATTATTCATAATAGTCAAAAGGTAGAAACAACCCAAATGCCCATCAGTGAACAAATGAATGAGTACTTTGTGATATATTCATATAATGGAACATTATTCAGCCATAAAAAGGAATGAAGTACTGATACATTCTACAACTTGGTGAAACTTACAAACATTGTTAAGTGGCAGAAGCCAGAAACAAAATGTTGCATGTCATATCATCTTATTTACATGAAATGTCCAGAATAGAGAAATCTATAGAGACAGAAAGTGGATTAGTGGTTGCTTAGGACTGGATAGGGAAAAGGTATGGAGTTTCTTTTTGAGGTGATAAAAATGTTCTAAAATTGTAGTGATGGTTGCACAACTTTGTGAATACACTAAAAAACACTGAATTGTACACTTCAAATGTGTGAATGGTATGGCATGTGAATTTTGTCTCAATGAAGCTGTTACAGAAATAAAAACAAATTGTCATCTTACATCACAGGTAAAATATGTTCTTAGCAAAGCAATCTTACTGCATATGTTATTAATGGTGGAGTTTTGAGGAGTTTCTTGTTTGCTTGTTTGTTTTAGTTTCCTTCTACTTCTTATATTGTATCGGTTGCCGTCGAGTTGCTTTTCTTCCTGTTTATCATGGACTCTGTTTTTCATGTTGGAGGCTTTCCTCAAATGTCTGGTGATGCCTAGCTATCCAGATGAGCATTAGAGAGTTGATTGGAAGGTGTGTGTGTGTATGTGTGTATGTGTGTGTGTGTGTGTGTGTGTGAGAGAGAGAGAGACAGAGAGAGAGAGAGAGAGAGACAGAGAGAGAGAGAGATGGGCACTCACTGACTAGTGGGCCAGTGAGAGTGAAAGTGTTCTACCAGTCCTCCAGTGGTAGGTGAATGGGAGGTAGAGGAGGGACCCAGTTGTTTCACTATGGAACTCAAATGTCAGCACTGAGTCATCTTTCTTATGCTGGCCAGATTCTCTTGGGGTTCTCCAGTCTGCAGTGTGAGTATGTGAGCCCGGCCCAGCATCCCGCATCTGAGTAGAGGATCACATGTTAAATGCTTATCCAGAGGCATGAGCATTAGGCTTGGGAACACAGGTGATTGGGGGCTTATCTTGCCATGGGCTCAGAGTACAATCAGTCACTCCTTTCTGGAATTTGGGATAAGAGGGATAGGAATGTCTGCCTTATCTACCTCATAGAGTTGTTGAGAGGGTAGAACCAGACAAAGCATATGGATATGCTCTGGAAATAGTAAAACACCATAGGGGCACATTACTGAGCACTGGAAAGAGAGGAAAAGGGAGGACTATTGTTCTCAAGGTTTCAAAATAGAGGAGGTGGCTGGGTAGGCTGACGTTATACATCAGTGTGTTTCATGCTGTGAAAAAGGCTGGCTCAGAGTCTAGAGATGATGTGTGGGATGTGGCTCTGATTCCATGTTGTTGTGGGGAGAGATCAGGAAAGCCTTCCCAGAAGTCAACTTCAAAGATGGGTAGTGGGTAATTAAGAGTAGAAGGAAGAGTGATCTGCAAAGCCCAGAAGCATGAAAGTGAATCGTGTGATTAAGAAACTACATGTGGCTTCCTATGGCTGGGTATAGGGTATGAATGGAGCCCTGTGAGGCTGGGTGCTGTGGTTTGGCTGCAGTGTGTCCTCACCAAAACTCATGCTGAAATGTGATCCCCAATGTGGCGATGTTGGGAGGTGGGGCCTAGTGGGAGGTGTTTGTGTCTTGAAGGCAGATCCGTCATTAGTAGTTTAATGTCCTCTTTTGGGGGTGAGTGAGTTCTTCTCCTGTGCTCTCTCAGAAATGGATTAATTCCGGGAGATCAGGTTGTTAAAAAGAGTCTGGCTTCCTCAGTTTCTCTTTCTTACTTTCTCTCTCACTATGTGATCTCTTTGCAACCACCGACTCCCCTTCTGCTTTCTGCCATGCCTTGAAGCAGCATGAGACCCTCACCAGCTGCCCAGTCTCGAACCTTCCAGACACCAAAATCATGAACCAACTAGACCTCCTTTCTTTATAAATTACCCAGTCTCAGGTATTCTGCTATAGCAACATGAAACGAACTAAGATTCTGCGGATGCTGGCAGGGTCAGTAACAGATCTGATACATCCTCCTAAGGGTCTGTATTTGAATTTTATCATGAAGGCAGCTTTATAACTTAATCAGATGTGCAATTGTAGACATCACATCCTTCTTCAGTTAGTGTGGAAAATGACTTGGAGGGGATGATGCTGGAATCAAGGAGGCCAGTGAGGGAGCTGTTACAATAAGTCAAAAACTGGAAGAATGAATATAGAGGAAGGATGGATTTGAGAGATATTTACAAGGCGAAACCCACAGCACTTGGTGAACAACAATGTGGGGAATGAGAAGAAAAAGGCGTCAAGGCTTGCTCCTGGTTTCTGGCCTGCACAAAGGATAAATGCTGATTATCAGTCTCTGAGAATGGAGCACAGGAGAAGTGGATTTCACCCATTAATTCTGTAAATATTTATTGAGCACCTACTACATGCCGGTCACTTTGCAGAACACTGGGGATACGACAGTGAGCAAAATGATATCATGTTTGCCTCCAAGGAATTTACAATGTAGTGAGGTAAATAGATATTATAAAATCATCAGAAAACTATGCAATTATGAATTGGGGAGTGTGTGCAGGGGTTTTAAGAAAATATATCTTATGGTCTAATTTAGATTTTTTGATTGGGGCAGGTTTCCTTGAGGAAGTGATGTTTGCAATAAGGTCCGGAGGATGAAGGGAAATGAAAGTGAGGGGTGGGGGCAGTGGAGGGAGGAGTGTCCCAGGGTAAGGGGCCAGTGTGACGGACAGCTGAGGTAGCTTGAAATTGGATAGTGAGCAGAAAGTGGTGCAAAGTAAAGTAGGGTCTTGGGGGACTAAAAATTTGTGTTTTATCATGATATCAATGGAGGGCCGTTCAACAGTTTGAAGCAGATTAATGATATAATCTGATTTGTGTTTAAAATATCTGTAAAATGATTTGGAGTGGGGTAAACATGTCAGGAGGATAAAGCTGTGGTCTAAGTGAGAGATGATGGTGACATGAGGGTGGCAGCTGTGGAAAGGGAGAAGGAACCTACTTAGAACTTGGGGTTGAGGGATGAAAGATGCATTTACAATACAAGGAGGAGGCAATTTTCCTGCGACCACACTCAGCCTTCCACACACACTCACACTTTCATTTATACTCTCTCTCCCCTTTCCCTGTGGACTCGGTGCTTTGCTAGTTGCACAAATGCATGGATGCCAACAACAGATACCCATATCTCTGGTGTTCTTTCTCTGTCAGTCCTTGGAGGGAAAGTTTTCTCTGTCCATCATCTGAGAGAGAGAGAAATCAGGGTGGCTTTGGGTAAGGAGATAAACATACAGGAGTGAGTGGAGTGAGATCCCAAGATGTGGTCACGCTACCTCAATGAATGTGTGACTTCAATTGGCTGGGCCCTCCCCCGGAACCCTGGAGAAAAGCTAGCCAGCTGCTCCTCTGTAGACTAGGTTCCCTGAGTCCTTGTTCCTGGAGAAGTTGCACCAGAGTGCCATGGTGACAGAGGTCATGTGACAGACGTAAGCCCCTGCCCCCTCCCCCCCCGACCCTGCAGTGCCTGAAGGACTCAGTGCACCACAGGTGGCAGGAGGCTTGGGAGCCGGACCCTTGGGCTTTCCTGCAGGGCTGCTTAGTTGTCTTGGCAACCAACACAGCTGAGCTGGGGTGTTTTTTTGATGTCAGCCCTCCATGATAGGCTAGTCAAACCCAGCCTGAGACAAGGGGTAGAGGGGTTAGTGTAGGAAATGCCAGAGGCCACTGAGGAAGGAGCCAGGTGCAGAGAGATGAAGAGAAGCTAGCCACTGGCCTCCAAGCAACAGAATCAAAAGCAAGGAAATGCTCAAAAAACAAAAGGATGGGGGCATGTCAAGAAGATATGGGAACTCACCTAAATGAGCTCCTAGCGGCCAAAGCTGAAATAATTTGTGCAATGAAATAAATAGTATGGTATTGAGTTATTACCCAAAATATAAAATAAATACATGTATGTTTATAATGATAAAAGTATATGTTTGAATAAGTAAATGAGGCGTGGTGAGAGAGATCTTCCTTTCCCAAGAATTTTATTTAACATATGTAGATATTTCCTCCACTAGGACATGGAGCTGAGTGCCCCTTCCACCCATGACGGTGGATTTGACTTAGTGACTAGATTCTAAAGAAGACAGTTTGGAAAGGGAAAAATAGTAACATCAGGGTAGAAGAGCCTGGCAAACACTGACTTAACCAGCGCATGTCGCATAAACATCACGTGCATTTATGTACCCACCACTACAGTGCAATGAGAAGGCATCTTACTTCTGTGGTTTTTACTTCCCAAAACCCATAATCCCAGCCTAGTTATAAGAAAAACATCAGCCAAACCCAGACTGAAGAACAGCCTACAAAATACCTGACCAGTCCTTCCCCAAACCAGCAAGCTCATGAAAAACAAGGAAAGCCTGAAAAACCACCACAGATTGAGAAAACCAAGAGACATATGACAAAATGCAACGTGGGATCCAGAACTGGATCTTGGAGCAGAAGAGGACATTCATGGAAAAGCCCAGTGAAGTCCAAATGAAATTTTATTGTAGTTAACAGAAATGTCCCAATACTGGTTTCTTAGTTTTGGTAGCATACCATGTAATATGAGATGATAATATCAGGGGAAACTACCACTGGGTCAAGGTATGAGGCGTCCTCTGCATTCTTTTCACAAATTTTCTCTAAATCTAAAATTATTCCAAAATAAAAAGTTCATTAAAAATATGTATGTAGGCCAGGCACAGTGGATCACACCTGTAATCTCAGCACTTTGGGAGGCCAAGGTAGGTGGATCACTTGAGGTCAGGAGTTTGAGAACAGCTTGACCAACATGGTGAAACCTCATCTCTACTAAAAATACAAAAATTAGCCGGGTGTGGTGGCACATGCCTGTAATCCCAGCAACACGAGAGGCAGAGGCAGGAGAATGATTTGAACCCGAGAGCCGGAGGTTGCAGTGAGCTGAGATGGTGCCATTGCACTCCAGCCTGGGTGACAGAGCAAGACTCCATCTCAAAAAAAGAAATGTACATTGATTCAGTACATGAAGAGCATCCTCATTTTTTTCACTGCTGCATAGTACTCCATTGTGTGGACTTAATATAATTTATTTAACTAAGTCTCCTACTGTTTTGTATTTAGCTTGTTTCTTGTTATTAAAAACAGCGGTAAAGCCGGGTTCAGTGACTCATGCCTGTAATCCCAGCATTTTGGGAGGCCGAGGTGGGTGGATAGACCATCCTGGCCAACATGGTGAAACCTCATCTCTGCTAAAATACAAAAAATTAGCTGGGCGTGGTGGTGCTTGGGAGGCTGAAGCAGGGGAATTGCTTGAACCCGGGAGGCAGAGGTTCCAGTGAGCCAAGATTATGCCACTACACTCCAGCCCGGGCAACAGACCGAGACTCTGCCTCAAAAAAAAAAAAAAAAAAAACCCAGCGGTATGTGGGCTAGGCACAGTGGTTCATGTCTGTACGCCCAATACTTCAGGAGGCTGAGGAATTGCTTGAGCCCAGGAGTTCAAGATCAGCCTGGGAAACACAGTGAGACCTTGTCTCTACTAAAAATAAAATGTAAAAAAATCACACTTTGACCCTTGTCTGAAAAAAAAAAAAAAAGAATAATGGTACCTGAATGATGTCATTTCCACGTGTGAGAATATTTTGAGAATAAATTCCTAAAAGTGTAATTGTTGGATTATAAAATATTGGCACTTTTCATTTTGATCAATACTGCCAATTTGCCTTCCCTAGAAGTTGAACCAACTTGTACTTCCACCAGCAATGTAGGAAATGCCTCTTCCCCCACACTCTTTTAACATACATTATAACCAAATGTTAAAAAAAGTATTTATTTTTGCCAACCTGGTAGGTAAAAAATGGTCTTTCGGTATAAGGAAATTTTTTTGTTTGTTTTGTGTCCAGACAGGGTCTCACTATGCCACCCAGGCTGGAGTGCAAGTGTTATGATCGTAGGTCACTGCAGCCTTGACCTCCTAGTCCCAAGTGATCCTCCAGTCTCAGCCTCCCGAGTGGCCGGGACTATAAGCATGCGCCACCATACCTGGCTAATTTTTAAATTTTTTGTAGAGACCAAGTCTTGCTGTGTTTCCCAGTCTGGTCTCGAACTTTTGCCTCAAGTGATTTTCCTGCCTCAGCCTTCCAAAGTGCTGGAATTACAGATGTGAACCACATGCCTGGCCCTGCTATAAGTTTTAATTTTAATTTTTCTTGTTATATATAGGGCTGAGCATCTTTTGTTTCCAAGGCTTTCTTTTCTTTTTCTGTGAACTGTCTTTAGAGAATATTTTTGTAAAACAGCAAAAACAAAAGGCTGAGCACAGTGGCTCACATCTGTAATCCCAGCGCTTTAGGAGGTCCAGGCAGGAGGATTGCATGAGTCCAGGAGTTCAAGTCTACCCTGGGCCACAGAGTGAGACCCCCATCTCTACAAAAAGTTTTAAAAATTGGCTGGGTGTAGTGGCACACACGCCTGTAGTCCCAGCTACTGGGGAGGCTGAAATGGGAGGATCGATTGAGCATGAGAAGTTAAGGCTGCAGTGAGCTATGACTGCACCACTGCACTCCAGCCAAGGGGACAGAGTGAGATCCTGTTTCAAAAAAAAAAAAAAACAAACACAAAAAAAACCTTCCAAACCTTCTAGATGTTAAAATTCCCAGAACATCAAAAAATTGGAAAGAAGTGGATGGTAATGAACTTAGCAGTTTGCAGGTTCTGGGCAGCAACTCTAGGCTGCTGAGGCAAAGTTCTCACTTCTGAGGCTCACCGCCTCGCTGGGGGGCTGCTTTCATCCTCCTGGCCAAGGTTCTGTCCCTGGCTTTCCGCATAGCAGTCTGCTCAACAATGCCTGGGCTATAAAACTGGGAATGGTGCTGAGTGGGCTCTTCCTTTTGCCTGGTAACGGCAGCTAAGGCTTAAAGCTGGTGGGGGGAAAAAAAACCCACATACAACAAAACTTTCCAAAAACAAACCAACAAAAATGCTAAGTACTTCATATTCCTAAAGAAAGTTGCCAAGAATTTAAATCACACCTCTCTCCCAGGGATTATGAAGAGGGGGTGAAAATAGCCCCCACCATTGACAACCATCAGCACCCCCTATGAGAAGGGGGAGGAAGGAGGAGCAGCGAGTCTTTTCCTGTGAGGGCCAAGTCTCCTGGCCACTCTTCCCACGAGCCAGGCCAGGAAGAGACTCCAAGAGGACAATTCACAGAGACTGGGAGAGAATGGCGCTCTATTTCCTGAGGGATGTCAGCTTAGACAATGGAATTCCTGATCTTGCCCTGGTTTAATCTAAGCATCAAAGAAGAGAGATAGTAGCAGGGAGGAAGCAAGAGCAGCAAAGCAGCCTGCATTAGTGTCGAGTTGCCTGAGCTTCCTGGCAAGCTGGGCAAGCTGGGCTGGGCTTATTGACAGGCAGTAATCCCTTGCCTTGTCCCTGGCCTGAATGAAAGGGGCCTTGGGTCTGATGTGTTAGAGGATCAGGTGCTGACCCTCTGCCAGCCTGGTCCTCTCCAGTGTCTGAGACGTCCACGGGGCCAAGGGGATGAATGTGCCCACCCAAAACCTGTGCCTCACCCTGTAGACTGTGGTCCAAGGCCCAGAACTCCAGAATTCCCTGCCCAACTGGCTCTGATCTCTCTCTGGCACCTGTGTGGTTCTCTTCCTTCTCATCCTGAGGGCAGGCCATGCTGCTGCATATATATTCACCCTCCATGTCTAAGGAATGGCCAGATTGCCACTGTTTGTACAGCTGTGGAGGGAGCTTGGACGTTCAAGGCATCCACACATGTGCAGATCTAATGGTCAGAGCCTAGGCAAAGAGTGTTTCTTGCCACACCTCCATGTTATCACACAGAAAGCCAAGCAGTCCAATGATTCTAAATCCAAATCTGGCCTTCTAGGTCATCATAAAGGTATGTTTGTTAAGGTATGAGGATAGAACATATCTTATTTAGATTGACTTATAACTTCTAAATCAGCAGACATGTGGTATGTGGGTCTCCATGTTTGCCCTCGCTGCAGACTTGGCAATGTCAGTGTGGGCTGGCAGGCAGGACCCCATCCCAGAGGACCGTCCACTGGCACGGGACCCTGGCACCGGGAAGATATGAAATGTCCTCCTATGGGTGGGAGCTGAAGGAGGTGGAAGGTGTTGAGCTGCATCCCCCATGTCAGGGAGGAGCAGAGTGGCAGAGGTCACAGGTCACAGAGTCCTGGAAAGAACTCTGGGCCTCCTAACTCTATTTAAGATGGAGGTGGGCATGGTACATGTTTGCCTATGTAACAGACCTGCACATGTGTCATGGAACTTTAAGTTAAATTAAATTTAAAGAAAGAATAAAATCTAATAATAAAAAATTAAAAGAAATAATGAAATAGAATGAAAGATAACAGAATTTATCACTGTATATCTCATCCCCAAAAAAAAAAAAAAAAGATGGGGGCAGGCAACTGGGGATAGTTGTACTCAGTCAGGAAGGAAAGCATTTTCCAGAAGCTCCCAGAAGCTTTCTTTTAGGTCTTATTGCCCAGAACTGGGTTACACGGCCACTTTAGGGAAGCTGGTTTCTAACAGCACATCTTACAAAGGGGAACAGAATTGTCAGTCTTACCTCATGGTTCTCAAACCTGGCTGCACATCATCATCACCTGGGCAGCTTTTAAAAAAATGCCAATGACCCAGACCAGCTAAGTCAGAATTTCTGAGGGTGTAACCAGGATTGTCATTTAAAAAAATCTCCACAAGCGATTTTAAAAAGAATTTACCATTGTTTTATTTATGTATTTATTTATTTTCAAGACAGGGTCTTGCTATGTCGCCCAGGCTGGAGTACTGCAGCACAGTTTTCTGCCTCCCGGGCTCAAGCGACCCTCCCACCTGAGCCTCATAAGTAGCTGGGACCATAGGTACACGCCACCACGCCTAGCTAATTTTGTAGAGACAGAGTTTTACCATGTTGCCCAGGCTGATACTGAACTCCTAAGCTCAAGCAATCCTCCCGCCTCAGCATCCTAACATGCTGGGATTATAGGCAGGAGCCACCATGCCTGACCTACAAAATAATATTATAGTAAAATATGCATAGCAGAATTGACCATTTTAACCTCTGTGGGTGATTCTGAAGCACTTGAGGACTGAGAATCACTAAACAATTATTACTTACAGCCTGGGGCCCAACACTCTGCCTTGAACTACATTCAAGTTCTTTCAGCAAGAAAGAAGAGACAAGGCTATGTCTGCGTTACCTGCCACAGTACACGAAGCCAGGCAGTACTGTGGCCATCGTCCCCAGAAAAGGGCTGAGAAATGAAGTGTCCCCAAGTCCCCTTTCCTCTTGTTGGAATATAATTTTGAAAGATAGTGGTGAGGTTGGAGCAAGCTATTCCAGGCTGAAGGAATAGTACAGTAAAGATCAGGAGAAGACATTTGGGGTTTGAAAAGCCTCTAAATATCAGGGAACCCGGGACTCAGTTCTTGAATTTCTTCTTCTGTCTGTGCTCACTCCCTCAGGAATCCCATCCAGTTTTATGGATTTAATAACATGTACATTTTTATGACTCCCAAATTTGCATCTCCAGCCCTAATCTCACATGAACTCTAGACTCATATATTTAACTGCCTACTTGACACTGCAACTTGAATGTAAAGTAGACCTAACATGTTCAAAATCAAATTCCCAATTTCACCACCCACCTCCTCAACTTGATCTCTCCCAAGTCTTCTGGATCTTAGAAAACAGAAACTCCATTCCTCCATTTGCTCAGGCCAAAAACCTTAGAATCATCCTTGACTCCTCTCTTTCTCTCACACCATATGTCTAATCCATCAGCAAAATTTGCCAGCTCTGCTTTTGAAATACATCTGAAATCCAAATGCTTCTCACCACCCCTGTAGTGAGACTGCCACTGTGTCCAAGCCATCATCGTCTCTTGCCCAAACAGTCACAGTAGCCTCCTTCTAATTTATGTGCCTGCTTCCCTCCTTCTGGTCTGACAATCTGTTCTCCACAGAAAGGCCAGAGTAACCTTTTAACACATAAGTCAGATCCTGTCGCTCCTCTTCTTAGAAGACTCAGAGTCTTCCATCCAGCCGCAGTTACTTCTCTGTCCATGACTTTACTGCACTCCTCACTCATTCCACTGATGACCATGCCTTGATGTTCCTTGACCAGCTGGGAAGTGTTCCATTCAAGGTATTTGCAGTTGCTGGTCCCTCAGGCTCTTGTATGTTTCCCAGGTCTTCACATGGCTCTCTCCGTCACTTTCCCTTTCAGAAAGGCCTCTCAAGACGAGCTACCTTAGATGAGATTTAAACCACTTTAGGTAGGTGGTCTCCCAAGGTCTCCCAAGACCACCTAGCACTGGCTTCCCCATTGCTCCCCATCCTCCTTACCTTGCTTTATTTTCTTTATAACACTGATCACATCTGACATGTACAATTATTTGTTTATGTGTTATCATCTCCACCTCTTCCTAGTACCTAATATAGTGCCTGGCACATAGATGGTGTTCAATACATTTTTATAAAGTGAATGAGTAGAGTCGAATGAGGAATATAATGACGGAGAACATTAGAAAGTTTAGGAAAGGCCTGGATTTTAATGCCATGCTAAAGTTCTGAGTTTCATTTTGCTGGCACTAATCATTAAGCATTTATAATAGGGTATGGTATGCAGGATAGTGGCCCCAAAAGATGTCCACATCCTAACCCATAGAATCTGTGAATATGTTACCTTTCATGACAACAGAAATTTTGCAGATATGATTAAGGATCTTGAAATGGGAGATTAGCCAGGATGATCCAGGTGATCACAGGGGTCCTTATAAGTGAGGAGGGATGCAGGAAAATCAGCGTCAGAGAAGATGTAATGAGGAAGCAGTGATCAGAATGGTTGGATATCTGGCATTGAGGCTTAAAGGAGACCATAAGCAAAGAAATGCAGTCAGTCCACAGAGCGGGGAAAGGTCAAGGAAATGGATTCTCCCCTCAGGCCTCCAGGAAGAATGCAGTCTTGCTGACACTTTAAGTCCAGTGAAACCCATTTTAGACTTCTGACCTGCAGAACTATAAGATAATACATTTTTTGTTTTAAGTCATTAAGTTTGTGGTGATTTATTACTGCAGCAGTAGGACACTAATACATGGTAGTTGTGATGTAATTTTTATGGTTTAGGAATATGACTCCATCACATCTCTACAAACTAAACCTCAAGATAGTTGCATCTGTAGCCTCTACCTGTTAAGATGGATGAATACCCCTGCCTCTATCAAAAGCTGGTATTAACTGCCGATTCCCCAAAATACCATTAGAAAAATCTGTTAATCATCTTAAAAGTAGCTTTATTAGACTCACTGCAATAAGGGCCCTACACCCCTTTGCTGGAATCTTAGTAGTGTCTCAAGATGGAGAAATTAGAACGGGGCATTTATAGAGTTTTAGGGCATGGGGCTGGATGGTTTTAAGGTAAGTTTTGCAAGGTGGGAAACTGGTTAGGATTGGATAACAAAGTATAAAACAGCTAAGGATTGGTGGGCACAGTTAGGTGAAAGTGTTGAAGTAAGTCTTCATGAACAAGTTATTTTAGCTGGTTCATAGTATTACCTTCCAGGAACAGATATTTTCTGGAGCAATCAGTTATTTTCACTTGGTCTCAGTATCGTCTAACACAAGGACGTGTTATGTTCTTGCGTTACGCCCTGTCCTAGCATTGTTAAATTTAGTAATGTGGAATTATGCTGGTATCAGCTCTCTCCAAACACTCTGCTAGTGGTGTGGGTTTCAGTCCTTCTCTTTACTCAGGATTTTAGTTTTCCAACTTTACCTCTCTCTTGAGCAACATCAATTATCCCTCTCTACTCAATAATTCTCACCTTGAACAAAATAAAAAATTAAAACCGGCTGGGCGTGGTGGCTCATGCCTGTAATCCAAGCACTTTGGAAGCCAAGGCGGGCGGATCCCCTGAGGTCGGGAGTTCAAGACCAGCCTGACCAACATGGTGAAACCTCGTCTTTATAAAAAAAAAAAAAAAAAAAGAAAGAAAAAAATTAAAACCTCTCCACCAGCCCCTTTGACATGTGCCCTATTTCTGTTTCTCTTTATAGAAAAACTTCTTGAAAGAGCTGTCCATGGTGATGGTGGTCACCTCTTCACCCTCCATTCGAGCTGGCTGTTCCTCCTTTGCCTTCTCTGCTCCTGCTGCACCAGCTTTCTTTTAGGTCCCTGGAACACTCTAGACGTGTTTCTGCCTTAGGGCTTTGTACTGTCTGTCTCCCTTGCCTGCCCTGCTCCCCTTCATTCACTGTCTTCTCATGTCACTTCTCATGTTGCTGGCTTCTTCTAGTCACTCAGAGCTTGAGCTTAAATTTCACTTCCTCAGAAACACCCTCTCTAACCATCAGTCTAGAAATGACCTGTGCAGGCTCATTATGCTACTCCATTAAAAAATATTTACTTATTCTCATTGTGGTAAAATATACATAGCACAGCCAGGCGTGGTGGCTCACAACTGTAATCCCAGCTCTTCGGGACGCTGAGGCAGGCGGATCACAAGGTCCGGAGTTTGAGACCAGCCTGGCCAATATGGTGAAACCCTGTCTCTATTAAAAATACAAAAAAAAAAAAAAATTAGCCAGGCGTGGTGGCATATGCCTGTAATTGAGAGGCTACTTGAGAGGCTGAGGCAGGAGAATTGCTTGAACCCAGGAGGTGGAGGTTGCAGTGAGCTGAGATCAAGCCACTACACTCCAGCCTGGGCAACAGAGTAAGACTCCATCTCAATATATGGAGTCTAAAACCATTCAGGACATAGGCATAGGCAAGGACTTCATGACCAAAACACCAAAAGCATTGGCAACAAGGGCCAAAATAGACAAATGGGACCTAATCAAACTCCACAGCTTCTGCACGGCAAAAGAAACAGTCATTAGAGTG
>CAUYLG010032489.1:0-29856 GCA_963573385.1 Cacajao melanocephalus | reverse complement strand
TTCATATCCTTTGTAGGGACATGGATGAACCTGGAAACCATAATTCTCAGCAAACTGACACAAGAACAGAAAATCAAACACTGCATGTTCTCACTCATAGGCGGGTGTTGAACAATGAGAACACATGGACACAGGGAGGGGAGCATCACACACTGGGGTCTGTGTGGGGGAACTAGGGGAGGGACAGTGCGGGGTGGGGAGTTGGGGAGGGATGACATGGGGAGAAATGTCAGATATAGGTGATGGGAAGGAAGGCAGCAAACCACATCGCCATGCATGTACCTATGCAACAATCTTGCATGTTCTTCACATGTACCCCAAAACCTAAAACACAATAAAACATATATTTTAAGAAATGCCAACTTCTCCCCTTTTGAGGTCTTTGCAGTAGTGACTTTTCCTGCCTGGAATGCAGTTTCCTCTATATTTGTTCAGCTGGCTCCCTCATGTCATTTATAATATTGTTACTGTTTATTTCTTTGGTATTGTTATTTATAATATTGTTATTGTTTATTTCTTTGGTAATTGTCTCTCTCCCACTAGAATATAGGCTTTATAAGAAGAAATTTCATCTAACTTGTTAAGCAGTGTATCTCTAGTATCCACAACTATGCATGGATGAACAAACAAAAAGTTATTTAAAAATAAACCATTAAATAAAAGAACTAGCTATAGCTTCTAAAATTGCCATATGAAGCAGAAAAATCTATCTGTCCCTCATTTTTCCCTAATTGGTTATCAATCTATTGTATCGTAGTTCCAAACTCACCCCTTGTGCCTGCTCTGTATAGACCTTACTATACTTTATACTTACCTTTGAATATTTTATCAGAGTTTGAAGACCTAAATCACCTGGTTATACAACTCCTGACAAAGGCACAGTTACCATCAAAAGACGCTGAGAATTAAATCAGAAAACATGAGATCAAGTCAGGGCTCCAGCAATTATTAGCAGACATAATCTTGGACAAATTACTTTGTCCCCTCTGAGCTGTATTTTCCTCATCCATATAATGCACAATATAACCCTTATCTCTCACAGAGACTTGTAGTGGATCACAGTATGTATAAACAGTAAACTGTGAACAAAAGGAAGTTTCTGTCATTATTTGCTGTCAGTTCACTGAGCACTAACCCTATGTGTCACATGCTACACCAGATAAAAAATTTGAATTAAGAGAAATCCTTCACTCTCAAAGAACTTACGTTTTATTGAGGAGGAAAACACATAATAATTTCACTGGAATTGGTAGTGTACAGAATGCTGTGGGAGCACAAAGGAGATATACTTAGCACAATCTTGAGACTTAGGGGAAGGTTCCAAGAGGAAGTGGAGCCACAGAGTTCCTATCAAACAAGAAAGTAATGTCAAATTTTTATCCTTCCTAAAGCATGTTCAAAAGCCAGATAGTTATAGTATAAAAGTCACACGATCACAGGTTAAGAATAAACTTTCAGATATCACCTGGGGTAAATAAAACTCTTATCAATTTACAATATCCCGAAGAACCATTTATTTCATCCTCTACCAGTCATCAAAATACCTTTCAAAAAATCTACTTTAGGGTACTTTTTCTTATCTTATAAGAGTATTTCCATTCATATAGCTGAAAATTTTCAATTACATACTCCAAGATCAAAACCTTCCTCAAGGGAAAAGACAGTAATACAGAGACCATAGCAATAGGTTTAGATTTCTATTTCGCCACAGCCTTAAATGAAATTCCCTGGCTTCCCTCCTCCTTTCTACAGCTGTCAGGACAGGCTCTCAGGCCACAACCCCCACCACTCTCCTACAAAAGAAAACGTGCTCTCTGGACCTCCTCCCTTCAACCAGGATTGGCCCTGAACCACCCAGGAGAAAGTCAAGCACTGCCTGAGAAAACAAGTCACCATCTGCCTTCTATTAAATCCAAGACACCAAGGCCAGAACTTTCCACAACCCACCTATGATCAAGACAAATTCCTTTCCTTCTTTCTTTTCTTTCTCTTTCTGTCTTTCTCTCTCTTTCTTTTTTTCTTTCTGACAGGGTCTCAGAAAGAAAGAAAGAGAGAGAAAGAAAGAAAGAGAAGGCAACTCTGTTGCCCAAGTTGGGGTGCAGTGGCATGATCATGGCTCACTGCAGCCTTGATCTCCCAGGATCAAGTGATCCTCCCACCTCAGACTCCCAAGTAGCTAGGACTACAGGTGCATGCCAACATGTCTGGCTATTTTTTTCTTTTTTCTTTCTTTTTTTTCTTTTTTTTTTTTTTTTTTGTAGTAGAGATGAATTCTTAGCATGTTGCCTAGGCTGGTGTCAAACTCCTGAGCTCAAGCAATCCTCCCGCCTCAGCCTTCCAAAGGACTGGGGTTACAGGTATGAGCCACCACACCAAGCCACAATAAATCCATTTAAAGTAAATCTAAATCCATTAAAGCTGAACATAGATATACCCAATAACCTACAATTCTATTCTTAAACATATAACCAACAGAAATGTTTGCTAAAGTATGTGTAACAATGTTTAGAACAGCAGTATTTGTGATAACCAAAGGGAAAAAAAAAGAAAAGCCAAATGCCTATTAACAATAGAATGGATAAATTTTGATAAAGTCAATCAGAATTGGGCTGAATCACAAGTCATGTAATCTGACAGAATGCAATGAAAAGTACACAGCATAACTTCTATAACAGCACTGCTTAAAATGTCTAACTTAAATCTAAATAGGCAGAAATATCAGACAAATCCAAAGTGAGAGACACAAAATAATTAGCTGATAATCTTCAAAAGTAATGAAGTCCATGAAAATCCGAGAGAAACTAAGCATCTGTTGCAAACTGAAGGAGACGAAAGAGACATGACAACTAAGTAACACATGTAAATTAGAATTGCATGTGGGATATGACTGAGACAACTGGTGAAACTTGAATGGGGTCTGAGGGTTAGATGGTAGTAACTTATCAACATTAATTTTCTTATTTTGATGTTTAATTGTGTTTATGCAGGAAAATGTTCTGTTTGTAGGAATTACACACTAAAAAGTATTGGGGGTAACAAGACATCAGGTTAGGAACTTATTCTCAAATGGTTTAAAGAAAAAGTTACTATTTTCTACTTAATTTCCTGTAAGTCTATGATATTTCAAACTTTTTTAAAGTATTAATTTTTTTAAGTATGTTTGGAGTGGGGAAAATGAGTAGAAAGGAGTGAAGGGAATTCAAAGTTTATAAATACTGCATTTCTTGTCAATGAGGTACAAAGCTTAGGTGCAGTTTGCCGAAAATGAATTTATTACAAACTTAGGAACCAAAGTTTTGCCCTTTCTCTCAGTATAGATTTCTCATCTCTACCTAGAAAGTAGAAAAAAATTGTAAAATTTGCAAAAATCTGCCACATATCCTTCTTTCTACACTGGAATATTAGAATGATGCAGCAAGTGTGAAATTTTTTAAAAGTTGCTTTCAAGGCAAATTTATAAAAATAAACAGTCAAAACTTATTAAAAATTTATTTAAGCTTTACAATACACAAAATCAAAAGTAGCTTTAAAACCCCGAAAGTAAAAGAATTTCAGATTCACTTTCATAGTTAGATTAGTTAGGCACTGGGCAGCCTGGCTTGATAGAAATTACAAAGTGAAAAACTTCATACATTTAATATACGTTAAGTGTCTTCCAGGTAGTAGACAATTGTTGTCTGTCTCCCAATGATCAATCTCCCCTCTCCCCATTCCTACCAATCATCCATTTTTGTTTGGAATATTGCGGTTTCAGGAACACACTGACTCTCAGCTCCCAAGATCCCCCATCTAAAGGGATGACCTTAGGCTAGGCGATCCCTTAAACCACGTAACTGCTTTAGTGATAGACATGTGTGATACAAGTTAAATTGTGTCCCAAAAAAAAATCCTATGTTTAGGTACTAATCCCCAGCACCTCAGAATGTGACCTTATTCAGAAATAGGATTGTTGTAGATGCACTTAGTTACAATGAGGTCACACTGGAATTGAGAGGTGACTAATATCCTTAGAAAAAGGATATCCCAATATGACTGACATCATATTGTCATATTAGAGAAAAAGGATACCCCAATATGACTGACATCATATTGTCAAAGTAGAAATTTGGGACACACAGGGAGAATCCCATGTAAAGACTGGAGTTATGTTGCCACAAGTCAATGAACTACCAGCACCTACAAGACAGATGTAGAATAGATCTTTCCCCAGCACCTTCAGAGGGAGCATGGCCATGCTGACACCTTGATTTCAAACTTCTGCCATCCAGAACCATGAGACAATACATTTCTGCTGCTGTAACACACCTAGTTTGTAGTCCTTTGCTATGGCAGCCCTAGGAAACTAATACAGCATATGATTTAAGCCATTTTAAGCACAGTAAATAGTAAGACAAAAAATAAGAATTCTGAGACAAAGAAACTCTTTTAAATAGTATACTATATAGATGTAAAGCCTGACCCCATTGGTAACTATTTTTGCAACCATCAGAAAGCCAGACTGAGGACAAGGCATATACATAAGGGTAAAGACATGTTCAGAGAAAGGGATGAAACACTCAGCAAGCTATGTTTGAAGTTCATACTATATCTAGACTTCTCAATTTTAAGACCTAGCAGATTCCATTTATTGGTTAACGTAGCACAGGCTGGTTTCCTGTTACTTGCAACTGGAAAAGAAAATACTAACTAATGCAGACACTGATCTAGTACCAGGATGCTTTCTGCTACCGGAGAAAGAGAATTCCACTTTTGAGTTCCTACGTTAGTGTCTTTAAAAATTAAAACTTCATTATCCCATGTAATAAAAAGTTTGATGGTTCCAGAATTGGGTTAATTCAGCAACTCAATGACAGCAATGTGGACTCACATTCTTTCCATCTTTCCCATGTCTATGCAACGAATCAGGTTGTCCTGAAGGTACCTGCCACATCTCTAGATGACTGCAGCCGTTCCAGGCATCTTATTCAGTGACAACAATATCCAGAGGGGGGGAAAAAAGACTACTTCATCCCACATGCCTATGATTTTTTTAGTAAAAAAATATTTTATCGGAAGCCCCCAAAGAACTCATACTTTTTAGCTACAATTACATTGTTACATGCATAGATCAATAATTTGGAAAGAAGGAAATGACTACAATCAGCTTAAAAGTAATATTAACATGCCAGAAGTTTTCTGAAATGCATGGTGATATTTTTGGTTGTTATGGAGTCTGGGGCCACCACCGGCATTTAATAGATGACCGCTAAGACTGTCCAATATTCCGGAAAATATTTGGTTATTTCACACAAAGAAGTGTGGTCTAAAATGTCAACAGACAGAAAATGGGTGAATAAAACTAAGAATAATAAAAGAGCAATGGCCAAACAGTAGGCAAATATCAGTGTCCTCCACAGAGCTTCACACTTCTAAGAAAAGTGGTGAAAGATACTTTTCTTAGCTATAAATAGAATATAATCTAGGGTAGTGATGGACAAGTAAAGAAACAATTTAAAAGCATCAACTTTAATGACGATAAAGAAATAACATTAGGAATAGAGAAAGAATATACAACAGTTATTAAATATCTGTTATGCTAGGTATTCTCACAAATTCCTTCATTAAATAAAAAGTTAATATTTTAGTCTTCCCAAATGCTGATATAGCTAAATTATGCATATTGAGGTAACCCCAGAGAGTCAATAAAAATTTATTTGTACCAGAAAATACTGCAATTTTTGACTCAGAAGGAAAGCTTGGCGTATGCTTAACCTATAGTCAGTACAGCTTAAAAGAGCCATGTCATAAAACTTTGAAGTCCTCTTGTGTATTAAGTACAAAAAAAGTATTAAAAAACTAGACTCAGATTAAAAGACAACTGTAAAATATGTGTTTTACATATAAAAATATGTATAGTTCTAAAATATCAACACTTAAGAGTCACACTTCCAACAAACTACTTAAAAATCACTGATCATGTCATTTACTCAACACAGCTACCTCCAAATTCACCCGGTACAGAGCTATTCATAGCAGCAACAGCATATCACTGTGTTAGTACTTAAGCATTAAGATTTTCTTCTATATTGTCTTCTACCAATATCAAATACTAATTAAGAATAGAAATCTAGGAGTTATTTCTACAACAGGCCACACTAATTGTTAAGAGCCAAATATGAAGTCTATTTCTAAGGAAAAAAAGACATAATCTCGAAGAAACCCACAGAGGTTACTGACAAAATTAATCACTCACCATTGGTATTAGTAGGATCAAGGAAAAAAATTTTAAAAAACCAACTATGGGTAGTAACAAATAAAAACCTAGGAGTTTTGGGATTAACAGTACAACATCGTAAGTAATGTGAATATCATTACAAAAATTAAATTACTTCCTAGAGAAACACAGAACAAAACTACCAAGGGTATATAACTAAAAGTGTGAACATGTCAAATATGGAAATAAAGTGAAACACTTACTGCTAAAGCCTTGGACAGTTTGGCTCTAAATTCATTCAGGATGATTGCCACAATGTCCTTAAGAGGTACGTAAGCAAAGCCATCTTCCAAATAGACTTTCCTTCCTCGAAACAAATCCAGAGCATCAGCAAAAGGGATCTGAATTAAGAGTGAAATAGGGAAAATAAGTCAGCACCTGACATTAAAAAATCCTCCAAAGTCTTTATATGTATTAAGTATAAACAAAGAAATTCATTAGTCCTAGCAGAGTCAAAATAATAATAAAATGATTGATTTATCCTCCTTAAAACTCAACAGTGTTAGGAAAGAGTGGCAGTACAAAAATATGTTCATTTCAAAGTTGACGCTTTGAAAAATAGTAACACTAAAACACCAAGTTGGAATGCATTCTTTTATTTCTTAACCTCTGAATTTACCAAACATAATCCCCAGGATTTCAAACTCTTAACTCAAGACTTCTACACATGTTGCATTCACCTCACATGATATATCCCACATCTTATTCTGCATCAGATAGAATCCTAATCGGTAAACAACATTGGTAATTACCTAACTGGTAAACAATAGTGCTAAAAATTACTTAGTAAGTAAAATAATTCCAGTTTTTTCATCTGTGTTTCCATTCTCACTCCAGAGAAATATATTGAGAAAGCTAATCTCAATTCTAAGAAATAGAAATAATAAGCATTCAGTTTTGCTATTAAAATAAGTATTTGCCCCAAGAATTTATTTTTAAAAGTACTTAGATTTTTTTAAGCCCTATGAACAATCCTAAAATTCTCAGAGATGAGCAAAATATGTTATTAGTAAACCGTAAAAATCATCCTTACTCTCCAATACAGAGTTTTGCTTTTTTAAAAAAACAAGGTTAAAAAATTAGGTGAGAAATTATTCCCAAATTGCCTATTCATCCAAGTTTTAAGGAAGAATTAAATATAAATGCATACAGTTTTCTACATATCCAATGACATCTCACACTATAAACAGACTGTATGTTTTTAAACAACTTTTGATTAATTCATCAATTTCTACAACTACAAAACAGTCCCTGTCCTCACGGGCACACACAGAAAGTCAAACAGCCCTATAGGGCAGTACTGTGTGACACTGCACCAAACAGATGGCTTACACAGGATGTATCAGAGGAGCAAGTAAGAGGGTTTATTGCAATAATATACACAAGAAAAGGGAACGGAAGCTTAAAATATGAATTGCAGTCCAAGCTCTGATACTGACTAGACTTATGATTTGGTAAATTTAATGAATCCCTCTAAATCTCAGCAGCCAGATCTGTAAAACTGAGAGAGGGGAGGAAGAGATAGGATAACTGACCCTTAGGGATTCTTTAGCTGCAATATTCCATGCTTCTAGCTCATTAAGATGGTCACAGTGGAAATAAAAATGTGCAAGTAGAAGCAAAAGATGATGTGAACGCACACTAACTGGAAATGCGTGGTGTAAGAGAAATAAATCTTGATCCCCACACTCTAAGATTGAAAGGCTGACTGAATCATGGCCCAGCAGTCAAAACAAAGAAGCTGGAATGGGGGGATTTTAAACTACTGGCACTCACTCATAGTAATTAGCACATTCTTTTCAAAGAAAAGTGTGGGGTTGCAGTTGTCAAATTGTGAAATGAATTTAAGCTCTTCCCTCTTCCCCTTTTGGAAGGGTTTATGCGAAGTAACTATCTGCACTGAGTTGGGAGGGGAAACCAAGATGGTCCACCACAAGATGGTGGAATCTGAGTAGGTTAAGGAAGGCCTTCACATAGGAAAAAAAGTAGGCTTACAATGTCAGATCCCAAATAGAATGACAGAGAGACCATGAGGTGAGACAGAACGATGTCAGAGGCCAAAAGCAGCGAAGGGGACTTCCAAACAGAATGGTGGGCCAAATGCATGATGAGGGTTTCCTGGCAGGTGACAGCCCAGTCCAGGGTGTAAGAAGCCAAACAATGCAAGGAGGAACCTTTAGGAAAACAGCCTGCAGTGGGGGGTCAGAGCCCAAGCAGGTTTGGGAATGCATCTGTGGAAGGTGACAGCCCAGCAGAGAACACTGGCAAACCCTTAGTGCAATGAGTACAATACATGTACAGGAGAAGGAGTAGCTGTGGTGATGAGAAGCTATAAAAATGGATTAACTAAATATATATATATATAAAGCTTAATGTGACATAGTTAACAAAACCTAGGAAGTATTTTACATGTTTACACACCTTATAAATGGACTCCTGCTCCAACTTAACTCCATTTAAATTTGGTGATGAAGCAATAATCTCCTTTTCTCGAAGAGTCTTCTCTTTATCACTTATCTAAAAAAAAACATATTTTAAGCTGTTATAAAAATTTGAAGTCCTCATTCAGATTCAATAAAATGATTTCCTATTTTAATGCACACTGTATACTTATATTAAAAACTGTAAAACCTTGATATCGCAAATCAGTTCTAACATTTCTGAATCATTATCATTAGCGAAGGCAAAAGAGAGAAAAAAATCTAAATTCAAAATTCTTTCAAATTTTAACTGTTAATTTCTGAAGGTATACCTCAAAAGAACAGTAGTAGACAAAGAGAAAATATTTTAATGAGAAAAAGGAAAAAACTTACCATAAAAACTCAGATTAATGTAGAATAAAAATAAGCATTATTCTTATTCAGGTTATGTTAATTTATTAAAATAT
This sequence comes from Cacajao melanocephalus, assembly GCA_963573385.1. Lineage (NCBI taxonomy): Eukaryota > Metazoa > Chordata > Mammalia > Primates > Pitheciidae > Cacajao > Cacajao melanocephalus. Next base: position 20,716 of record CAUYLG010032489.1, on the reverse strand, counting down.
CCTAATTGAGGTTAGAGCGCTTTAACTATTCCTCAATTTTCTAGCCACACAAGACAATTCCATACTAAAAACACTAGTTTTTCTAGGAACAACTATAAATCTATTATCTCAGACTGATTATGGCTTTACAAAAGATTGATAGATCTGACTAGTAAAAGCATTAAACTTCTATACCAAAACATGTTTCTGTAAATGAAGATGAAATATAAGTGACAAACTGAGGGAAATATTTACATCATCTGATGTGTGAGTTAGCCTCAGTAAATCCCTAGTTTAATACTTGTATATGGCCAACCCCTAGTTGGCCATATATAAGTATTAAAACATGAACAGCCAATAGTTATGTAAGTAAAAATAATTAATGCTAAATTAAAATAATAATGTGTAGTATTTTCCACCTATCAAAATGGTAAAAGATTTAGAATATGCAGTGTTAGGACAATCTTTGTGTACCAACACTTTGATAATATATATCAAATAGCCTTTAAAAATTCCGGCTGTGGGGGCCGACACGGTGGCTCACACCTGTAATCCCAGCACTTTGGGATGCCGAGGTAGGTGGATCATGAGGTCAGGAGTTCAAGACCAAACTGGCCAACATGGTGAAACCCCACCTCTACTAAAAAACAAAAAAATTAGCTGGGCATGGTGGCTCATGCCTGTAATCCCAGCTACCTGGGAAGCTGAGGTAGGAGAACTGCTTGAACCAGATCCGCAAGGTGGAGGTTGCAGTGAGCCGAGATTGTGCCACTGCACTCCAGTCTGGGCTACAGAGCAAGACTCCATCTCAAAAAATATGCAGGTTGAAACATTTTATTTCCAGATTAATCACAAGAAAATAACAGGACAAGCACACAAATACAAATACTTCATTACAGTGTTATTTACAATAAAGAAAAATACTAAATGTCCAACATGTATCTAGTTAAATAAACTGCAGTAGAACTTGCTGTTTCAGTAAAGCAGGCTGTATTATTCAGGTCAACCTCTTACAGAAAATAAAACAAAACACTGATACACTTTTAAAAACATCTTTACAATACAGAAAGTTAATATACAAAGTCAGGCCCACATAAAGTCGGATATCCGACAAGAGATCTTCCTGCTCAAATGATGTAGGATATCAGGGAATCCCAAGCCTTGAACTTGTTTTAAGGTGATATCTGATTCAAATGCCCAGGCATCTCGCAAAAGCAAACTCAAATCCTCTCTGGAGGAGCCTTCACAATATGCCTCAAAGTATTCCTACAAATAAATTTTCAAATACAATGTCAAGAACACTATTTTATAACAAGGTGTAAAATAAAACTATACTTTATGAACAAAAACAATAGAGAACTCACAAAGTATACAGATAACTATGCTACCACATGTACAGAAATAAAAGACAAGCATAATCTGTATGAAGTGGAAACTATAAAGTGATTTTTTTTTTTTTTTTTTTTTTTTAAAGAAAAAGCCTGGGCATGGTGGCTCACATCTGCTGGAGGCCAAGGTGGGAGGATCACTTGAGTCCAGGAATTTGAGACCAGACTGGAAAACACATTCAACCCCATCTCTACAAAAAAAATTTTTTTAATTAGCTGGGTGTGGCAGTGCACACTTGCAGTCTCAGCTACTTGGGAGGCTGAGGTGGGAGAACTGTTTGAGCCCAGGAGTTAAAGGCTGCAGTAAGCTATGATCACGTTACTGCACTCCAGTTTGGGTGGTACAGAGAAGAAGAAGAAGAAAGAAAAAAGAAGAAGGAAGAAAGAAGAAGAAAAAAAGAAGAAGAGGAGGGAGGAAGAGGAGGAAGAGGAACAAGAGGAAGAGGAAGAAGTGGAGGAGGAAGAAGAGGAGAAAAGAGGAAGAAGAAGAAGAGGAGAAAAGAGGAAGAGGAAGAGGAGGAGGAGAAGGGGGAGGGGGAGGAGGGGGAGGAGGAGGAGAAAAAGCTTTCTGATGTGCTGTTTTATATCACTGAATGCAACCTGGGTTTTCATTAAAAAGGTTCCAAACACACATTTTGTGGAATCTAAGAAATGACATTTCTAGCCCATTGAGCCCTTACAAGAATATACAAATATCCAACCCTAAGACCTAAAATCAAGCAATGTGTGAAAAAGCTTTGTGATGCACTGTTTTATATCACTGAATGAAACCTGTGCTTTATTAAACAGGTTCCAAACACACATTTAGTTGAATATAAGAAATGACATTTCAGAGATGATTAGGCCTATTTAAGAAAAAAAAAGGGAAAAACAAAAATAAATTCTAGAAACAGACAAAAAAATTTAGGCACAGAAATTTAAAACTCAATGGAGTCATGAAGAAACCCCTAAAATTCTGGTAACTGAACAATTACTTGAGGATGATCCAGAACCTTATCAGCCTTCATATGGATCTGCTGCCCATTTTCCACTTATCTAGTGAGTCTGAGATCTCAGATCCCAAATTTAAATTAAAATTGTCCTGGACTAGCAATGACCTCAAGCCAATGGAAAAAAAAAAAAAAATGAAAACCCTTCTAGAAAGATATAATCCTGCTAAGCATCAATACAGTCCACAAATAACTTTCCAAACACAATCTCCAGCATACAACGGTAACAAAGCACACAAGGAAATGAAACTCCATGAATAAAAACCGTATACATAAGAACAAAAAAGTATCAAGATTGAAGAAGAAGAAAAACAACTTTCTCTTGGAAGATTATGTGATTTAGTATACTTAGAAAATCCAGAAGAATTCACGATAAATTATTAAAACCCTAGCCTAATTGAGTAAGGTTTCTGGATTCAAATATAGAAAAACTAATTGTTCCAGCAACATAATTCAGTAATGCAATTTTTTTAAGCTATCACTTATAATAGAATTAAAACTATCAAGGATGTAGCAATAAGTTTCTAACAAAATATAAACAAGGCCTTTACCAACAAAAATATAAAATCTTACTGAGAGAAACTGGAGAAAAATTAATTAAAATAGATATCCCTAAACATCAGCCAGAAAACTTAACATTGTAAATGTTTTAAATATCTTCAAATCGACCAATAGATTCAATACAATCCCAAACAAAATCACAATAGCTTTTGTATATGCCTCTGTGTGTGGAAATTTATAAGCTGGTTCTAAAATGTATAAGAACATGCAAGGGGCCAAGAACAGCCAGGATAGAAATAACAAAAAAAAAAAAAAAAAGAGTCAATATAATAGAAAAATGAGCAAAAGACATTAACAGGCACTTTACAAATGAGAAACTTCAAAGAGTCAAAAAATATATTAAAAGATGCTCAACTTCCTTAGTCATCAGTATTTGAAACCATGATGGAAACCTAAATGGCATACCATTACATGACAATTAGAATGGTTAAAATATAAAAATGGCCAGGTATGGGAGTTGGCTTCTGTAATCCCAGCTACTTGGGAGGCTAAGGCAGTTGGATTGCTTGAGGCCAAGAGTTTGAGACTAGCCTGGGCAAATAAGTGAAACCTCCATCTCTTACAGGGTCTTGCTTGTTCACCCAAGCTGGAGTGCAATGGTATGATCATGACTCACTGGAGCCTCAACCTCCTGAGTAATTGGGACTACAGGCACGAACCATCATGCCCAGCTACTTATTTTTAAATTTTTTAAATATTATTTTATTTCTTCTTATAGAGATGGGATCTCCCTATGTTGCCCAGGCTGGTCTCAAACTCCTGGGCTCAAGGGATCCCCACACTTTGGCCCCTCAAAGTATCAGAATTACAGGTGTCAGTCACCATGCCTGGCCATTTTTTAAATTTTTTATAGAGACAGGGTCTTACTGTGTTACTTAGGCTGGTCTCAACTCCCTGGAATCAAGTGATTCTCCCACCTTGGCTTCCCAGTGTGCTAAGATTACAGGCATAAACCATGATATGCCCAACCTAAAAAAAAAATTTCTTTTAATTCGCTGGGTGTGATGGTGTGTGCCTACAGTCCCAGCTGAGGCAGGACTACAGACGCACACCATCACATCCAGCTAATTTTTAAAAAAGGCCGAGGTGAGAAGATCTCTTGAGGCCAGGAGTTTAAGGCCACAGTGAACTATAATCATAACACTACTCTCGAGCCTGGGTGATAGAGGAAGGGTCAGCATCATCCTGATACCAAAACCTGGGAGAGGTACAACCAAATAAAAGAAAACATCAGGCCAATATCCTTGATGAACATCTATGCAAAAATCCCCAACAAAATACTTGCAAAACAAATCCAGCAGCACATCAAAAAGCTTATCCACCATGATCAAGTTGGTTTCATCCCCAGAATGCAAGGCTGGTTCAACACACACAAATCAATAAATGTGATTCATCATAAACAGAACTAAAGATAAAAATGACATGATTATCTCAATAGATGCAGAAGAGACCTTCAATAAAATTTAACATCCTTTCATCTTAAAAACTCTCAATAAACCGAGTATTAAAGGAACATACCTCAAAATAATAAGAGTCATATATACAAACCCACAGTGAATATCATATGGAATGAGCAAAACCTGGAAGCATTCCCACTGAAAACCAGCACAAGACAAGATTGCCCACTCTCACCACCCCTATTCAACATAGTCTCAAAAGTTCCAGCTAAGGCAATCAGGCAAGAGAAAGAAATAAAGGGTATTCAGACAGGAAGAGAGAAACTCAAACTATCTTTGTTTGCAGATGACATGATCCTGTATCTAGAAAACCACACTGTCTCAGCCCAAAGGCTTCTTAAGCTGATAAGCAACTTCAGCAAAGTCTCAGGATACTAAATTAACATGCAAAAATCAGTAGCATTCCAGGCAGGCTAGGTGGCTCACCCCTGTAATCCCAGCACTTTGGGAGGCCAAGATGGGTGGATCACCTGAGGTGAGGAGTTCATGACCAGCCTGGCCAACATGGCAAAACCCTGTCTCTACTAAAATTACAAAAATTAGCCAGCCATGGTGGTACATGTCTGTAATCCCAGCTACTCAGTTGGCTGAGGCAAGAGAATCGCTTGAAACAGGGAAGTGGAGATTGTAGTGAGCCGAGATGACACCACTGCAGTACAGCCTGGGCAACATAGTGAGACTCTGTCTCAAAAAAAAAAAAATTCACTAGCATTCCTATACACCAACAATAGCCAAGCCAAGGGCCAAATCAAGAAGGCAATCCCGTTAACAATTGCCACAAAAAGAATAAAATACCTAGGAACACAGCTAAAAAAGGAAGTAAAGGACCTCTTCAAGGAGAACTACAAACCACTGTTCAAAGAAATCAGAGATGTCACAAACAAATGGAAAAACATTCCATGCTCATGGACAGGAAGAATCAGTATCATGAAAATGTCCATCCTGTCCAAAGCATTTTATAGATTCAGTGCTAACCCCAGCAAACTACCAGTGACATTCTTCACATAATCTTGTTAAAAAACTATTTTAAAGTTCATATGGAACCAAAAGAGAGCCCAAATAACCAAGGCAACCCTAAGCAAAAAGAACAAAGCTGAAGTATCACACTACCTGATTCCAAACTATACTACAGGGCTACAGTAACCAAAAGAACATGGCACTGGTATAAAAACAGGCACATAGACCAACGCAATGGACTAGAGAAACCAGAAGTAAGACCGCATGCCTACAACCATTCGATCATCAACAAAGCTGACAAAAATAAGCAATGGGGAAAGCATTTCCTATTTAATAAGTGGTGCTGGGAGAACTGGCTAGCACAGGCAGAAAATTGAAACTGGACCCCTTCCTTATTCCATATATAAAAATCAACTCAAGATGGATTAAATACTTAAATGTAAAACCTAAAATTATAAAAACCCTAGAAGAAAATTTAGGCATTACCAGTCAGGACATAGGCACAGGCAAGTTTTCATGATGAAGACACTAAAAGCAATTGAAACAAAAGCAAAAATTGACACATGGGATCTAATTAAACTAAAGCACTTCTGCACAGCAAAAGAAACTATCAACAGAGTAAACAGACAACCTAAAGAATGGGAGAAAATTTTTGCAATCTATACATCTGACAAAGGTCTAATATCCAGCATCTATAAAATACTCAAATTTACAAGAAAAAAAAATTAAAAAGTGGGTAAAGAACATGAACAGACTCCTCTCTAAAGAAGACATACATGTGGCCAACAAACATGGAAAAAAAAAAAAACTCAATGCCAGTGATCATTAGAGAAATGAAAATCAAAATCACAATGAGGTACCATCTCACCCCAGTCAGAATGTCTATTACTAAAAAGTCAAAAAACAACAGATGCTGGCGAGGTTGTGAAGAAAAAGGAATGCTTTTACACTGCTAATGGGAGTGTAAATTAGTTCAACCATTGTGGAAAACAGTGTGGTGATTCCTCAAAGACCTAGAGGCAGAAATACCATTTGACTCAGCAATCCCCTTACTGAGTGTATACCCAAAGGATATAAATCATTTTATAATAAAGATACATGCACACATATGTTCACTGCAGCACTGTTCACAATAGCAAAGACATGGAGTCAACCCAAATGCTCATTAATGACAGACTGGATAAAGACAATGTGGTGCATATATACCATGGAATACTATGCAGCCATAAAACAGAACGAGATCATGTCCTTTGCAGGGACGTGGATGGAACTGTAGGCCATTATCCTTAGCAAAGTAACACAGCAACAGAAAACCAAAAACCACATGTTCCACATGGTCTCACTTCTAAGTGGGAGCTGAATGATAAGAACACATGGACACATGGGGAAGAACAATACTCACTGGGCCTTTTGGAGGGTGGGAGGTGAGAAGAGGGAGAGCATCAGAGGCTGGGCTTAATATCTCACACACCAGTTACTACATGGAAGTTGAAATACAGCAGAGGAGGAAGTTTGGGTGTGTCAATCTAGCAGATTATTCAAAAGTTGATCATGATTGAGATCCATGTGTACTATCTACTGGTTACTATGCTAACCATTTTACTTATACTATTGCACTTAATCCTACTAATAACCATACATGGTAGATATTATCTTAGTTCTACAGCTAATTAATATGAGTAGAAACCAAACTGGATTTCTAACCAAAGTCTATCCAATGCTAAGGTCCACTAGGCCATGTGGTCTCCAAACAAATAGACATTACTTTGCAGGAAAGTTGAACAAACATGTAACATCAAAAGCAATGGAAGACAAGGTCATCAACTGGAAACTTTGACTTTGCTTCCTCTTTAGTGAAGAACAAGATAAAGATACAGAAACTAAAAATGTAATACAACTAGATGTTATGAGAAATTGTTTTTGTTTTGTTTTGTTTTGGTTTTGGTTTTTGAGATGGAGCCTTGCTCTGTGGCCCAGGTTGGAGTACAGTGGTGCGATCTCAGCTCACTGCAACCTCTGCCTCCCAGGTTTAAACGATTCTCCTGCCTCAGCCTCCTGAGTAGCTGGGATTACAGGCACATACCACCACATGCAGCTAATTTTTGTATTTTTTAGTAGAGACGGGATTTCACCATGTTGGCCAGGCTGGTCTCGAACTCCTGACCTCATGATCACCCACTCAGCCTCCCAAACTACTATAATTACAGGCATGAGCGACTGCGCCCAGCACCATGAGAAGTTTTATAGGCAAAAATTTTAAAGGGTGTCAGAGCACAAATTACAGATAATCAATACTCATTCTAGAGTATTTAAATTGAGATTCAGCAATAGCAAATATTTCCCTAAGAGCTAAAGCCAGATTATTTTGTTACAGTATTTGCTTTGTTTACATACATCTCTGTTGATAATAACTTCTCTACGTAATTGACTATTTACCTCTCACTTTGAATTCCATAAGGGAAATCCTCTGAAACTCAAATAGGCAACCAGACACACACAGCAGAGAATATCTGAGAGGAAGTAGCTATTTTAAGTTTTAGAGCCAAGCTATAATCCTCAAGCAGCAATTAATAAAGGAAGAAACTGATCAGGGAGATACAGTGAAAGGAGAATTATTTTCATGTCTTCATGACGGTCTTTCATTGCTTTTTAAGTCAGCATCTAATTTAAATACAAAATGGTATTTCAAATTTTCCCAGCATTTATCTGAAATTAAATATTTATATATATATATATATATCTGTGTTTCCCACCATTAATAATAATTATAATTGATTACATGTATTGTTTTTTGCCCAAATAAATCTTGCCTAGATCTGGCAAAACTGAAGTTGAAGCCAAATGTGTTAACCTATCGTAATCCTTTTATAATCACTTTTTACACAGCAATACAGAAATTAGTATCTTTGGACATACAGATGTTTGTCCTAATATTATTTTAGGTTCTAACTATACAAATTCCGTATCAATACCTATGTACCACTAAAACTTCACCAGCATAATATAGTATTTAACCTTTCCCTAAATTCAAGTATTTGTATTACCAATACCACAGTTATTTCTAACTCAGTAAGCAATTAACTGCTAACCAAGTAAATGTCAGGAAAGCACACATCAGTTCAACTGCCAAACAGAATAGTTCTCCAAATAGTCTTCTTCTACCTTAGAAATATACAAGATATAATTTTGGAAAAAAAAAAAAAAACCTCACGAACTTAAATAAAAATTAGAGCTTAATGCAGTATTTATTCTCATTGAAATCTTCCCCACCCAAAGAAGAATAAAAGCTGTCTACTCTTGCTCAGATTAGAAGTTATAGATAAAATTCTGGGCCGGGCACCATGGCTGACTCCTGTAATTCCAGTATTGTGGGAAGCCAAGGCAGGCGGCTCACCTGAGGTCAGGAGTTTGAGCTCAGCAGCCTGGCCAACATGTTCGAACCCTGTCTTTACTAAAAATACAAAAATTAGCTGGGCGTAGTGGCTCATGCTTATAATCCCAGCTACTCAGGAGGCTGAGGCAGGAGAATCCCTTGAACCTGGGAGGCAGAGGTTGCAGTAAGCTGAGATGGCACCACTGCACTCCAGCCTGGGTGGCAGAGTGAGACGTTGTCTCAAAACAAAAAATGTTATAGACAAAATTCTAAGGAATTCAATGTGTTTCTAAAATTTTCACCCAAAGTAAGCAAATAAACTCCAAATCATGCTCATTCAATCTAAATTTCATGTCACTTCTTGTTTCATGGCCTATGAGCACATATTCTGGTTTTCTTTGGTAAATTAAAAAAATGCATCCATTTGTCAAACACATTCTAAATCTTCATTTATCTATTTAGTTATAACCAAAATGGAAATGGAAAATATAAGACAATTCTCACTGAAAAATGTAGGAAGACTGTTTGAAACTTTACTATTAAATAATTAGTATAAACTACTATTGACTTCATTATTTCAAATTCCTAAAATAATCTTGAGTATTCTCTTTTCTCCTGCTTTGTCCTTAAAAACTAATGGAGAAAATATAAGCATATTTCATTTATTTAGGTTCTCCTAAATGAGATTACCTGCTGCATACCTAAAAAAAACACTCATTCTCTGAACGAACAAGACAAGATTAAACGGCTTCCTGCTTCTTCTGACAAAGAATACGAGTAAAAACAGATACAGTGGAACAATTATAAAAGCAGAGTAAACTAGTAGAGAGAATAGTTTTCAAAATCATAGAAACCTGACTTCGAATCCTAAACAGGCTTGTTAACCTCTTTACACCTCAGTTCCTTCAGGGATAAAATGAAGAAAATCATACCTATCTCATGTAGCTTTTGTTGGGATTAAATAAACTACGTGAAGTGTCTACAAGAGGCCTAACATACAGCACACCTTTAATACATGGTAAACACTTGTTATTACTATCTGTAATTTACATTTTGATGAGTTTCTATATTTCAGGCATTTTCCCCAAGTAAAAAAGTGAAATGTTTACTGCGACTGACACAGTTTCCATAATCTTGTCATTTCACTAAACTAACACAGGACTTGGTCTATAGCGGTATTCAAAATAACTGAAAAAGCCAGTTGCGTTATCATTGCAGCATCTTACAATCAAGGTTAGTATGCTTCACAAAGTAAACATCCTCCTAAAAAGAGGTGTACAAACAAATGGCTCTACATGGAACTCACATTTTCTGAGTGACTTACATTAATTACTATTTTAGAGACGCTCAATCTTCACTCTGATTAATTTTCAATCAACAGAGACTCTGAACATTCTAGCTTTGAAGTTCTGCTCTTGCCAGCACTACTCATAATTCCCCACATCTGAGTCCGTATTATTCATATCCACCCACTCAAGAGTCAGTACCTGAATGTTTCAAATGGTAGTATATGATACAATGGTATAATTTTTTTATCAAATAAAAATCACACTGGGTTTTAACTGTTTTGGTAAAGTTATATTTCCATATTCCAAAATTATGTTATTTTATATGCTGCCTTGCTAATAGAATTAGGGATTTGGGCTATGTGTCTTTTTCTTTTTTATATTCTTCATCAACCCAGGAACAGGGAGAGGCAATTTCACTCTATGAAAATCCTGAAAACAGATTAAGGAAAAGCTCTGGAGAAGCAAATACTCTGCACAGTACATAGAAGGGTAGTAGATGTCTCTACAGACTGTATTACTATTCACCCTGTACTGAGTCCCTCACTGAGAGAGAATGATACATCTCCCACCTGCTGAACTAAGATATAGCCAAGTGACATGCTATGGCCAGTGAAATCTGAGCAGAAGTGACATGTGTCATTGCTAAGCAAAAGCTTTATGAGCTTTATGAGCATGTTCTCTCATTCTTTTGCCACAGCAACTGGTGAAGTTGCAGTATACAGAGCCTACTAGATCTGCCTGAGTCCAGAGTCAAAATGACCCATAGCAGGGTTGTAGCTGGCCCATGAACACACAGAACATGAACAAGGAACAAACCTTTCTATAAGTCACTGAGGTATGGGGGTCATTACCAATGTATAACCTAACCTGCAATAGTGATCTCCATCTCTGCATCATACATTGTCATCAATAAAGTGTTTTCAGCACAAACTTTCAATATATGTATATTTATTTATAAATTATATGCACGTATTACCGCACATTCTGTACTTAAAACATGCCATACCCACGCCCAAAATGTGGAAGGGATGAGACTAAAAATATATGTTGTATTATTTATTTCCTTCCCACATTCCCAAAAGATAATCTTGGGGATACCATTTTGGAACCACTAGTCTAGTACACTGGCCTCTAAAGTAAACATAAAAATAAAGCTTCCCAGAGAGTTAAGCTTCTGTAAGCTTCCAATCAACAATACTCAATCACGTTTATTAATAGTTTGGATAAGAGTTTTCTACTTGAATCCACACAGCTCTCTTAGACCCTGGTCATTAAATAAGTATGTATATTACTTGCTAGTAAAGCTTTTTAATTCCTGGTGTCACCCATACCTACAGATTGAAGCCCTGAGGTGTATTTTTTTAAAAAGTCCATTAGTGGTTCTGACATACATCACTGGTCTAAACAGCATACACCAGGAACAGAATCTACTTTTCTAAAATAAACATATTATATATATATATATATATGTAATAAAACAATTAGGAATTATTTATATATATATAATAAAACAATTAGGAATTATTTTATATATATATAATAAAACAATTAGGAATTATTTTATATATACATATAAAATAAAACAATTAGGAATTATTTTTTATAAAAAAATTAAAACTTTGTGAATACATTAAATGCTAAAAGTAAATATCATAACTTTTAATGCTGTTATTACCATTTCAAATAAATATAGGCTCTATATTGGTAGCAAATATTGTGATTATAAAGGGTAATTTGTTTCTCAAATGCACTGCAACCTAATCTTCAATCTGGAGTACATGGAGATTAAAGATGGCTGCAAAGTCTCACACATCTTCCACTGAGAGCTAAGATCTATTGGCCTTCCCCTTGAATCTGGCCTGGCCTGTGACTACTTTGACAGACCACGAGTGATGCCTTGCCAGGCCCAGGCCTATTTTTCAAGAGGACTGGCAGATTCTGCCTTGTTCTCTTGAAGTCCTAGATCACCAAGTAAGAAGTCTAACTGCCTCATTTGAGGAATCACATGGAAAGGCTTCCAGCAGAGTCCAGCCTTCTCCAAGTCCTCACATATGCATAAGCATGTGAGTGATGCCGTCTTAAGACACCCTAGACCAGACTAGTTGTCAACTAAGGAATCCATATATAATACTATGTGGAACATAAGAATTGCCCTGTAAGCCCAATCTGAATCCCTAACCCTCAAAAGTGTGAGATATAAGAAGATGGGTACTGTTTTAAGTTTTATGATTAAGTTTTGGTTGTAAGTTTTAATATTAGGTTTTAGAATTGTTGTTTTAGGTTTAGAGGTATTTCTGACACAGTGATAAATAACCCAAACATTTACCAACCTGAAATAAAAGTTAGTTTTAAACATCTTTTTCTATCTGCAATCCAATTTTATTTTTGGGAGGCAGAGTGTCACCTCTGTTGCCCAGGATAGAATGCAATGGCACAATCTCGGCTCACTACAACCTCCGCCTCCCAGGTTCAAGCGACTGTCCTGCCTCAGCCTCCAAGTAGCTGGGATTACAGGTGTCTACCATCATGCCCGTCTAATTCTTTGCATTTTTAGTAAAGATGGGGGGTTTTGCCACATTGGCCAGGCTGGTCTCGAACTCCTGACCTCAGGTGATTTGCCTGCCTCAGCCTGCCAAAGTGCTGGGATTACAGGCATAAGCCACCATGCCCAGCCAATGTAATCCAACTCTTACAACATACTTTCTTCATTTAAATGTACAAAGGAAAGCCATATAATAGGAAATGAATTTTAATTGGAAAAATCTTCAGCAAAGAGACAAAAATAGAAAATAAAAAAGGAAATAATTACCACTGTGTGGCTGTATTAATTAACTAAAATTGACAGGATGGTATAGTACTTCACAATTTTTTTGTGAAGGTATAGTACCTCACAAATTTTTTTTGTCATTTATAATCATCTAAAACATTAAAAGTTAGAAAATGAATGATAATTTAATATCCTGACTTTCTAATTAGTAGGTTGATGTCTCAGTAATACTGCCAAGCTAATCAATATAAAAATCAATTGTCTGGTTACTTTATTACTGTTTCCATTTTAATAGCATAGGCACATTTGGAATATAGTAACATTAACACCAAAAAGGAAAGATTATTTACTTATACTAAAGCATATTTCTTCTCTTCTCCAAAAAAACAAATCTCTTTAAAAAAAAAATAGGTAATTTAATCAAGACCTCTACCTCCTTGCTCTCTCATGAGGACACCATGCTAGCATAAATTAACATAACCTTATTCCTCCTTTTCCCTCCACCCTAGCCAGCTCCTTCCCCCTTACAGATTATTGCTCTCCACCATTCAATGCCTCGAGTTAATCATACTCTTAATGGCATCTTACTACGGTGACCAACCGTCCCAGTTTTCCCAGGAATAAGAGGTTTCTTAGGATGTGGGACATTCAGTACTAAAACTGGAACAGACACAGTCCAAATCCAAATCTTGTCAACATCATAACATCCACCTTCTCGCCACTGTACAAATGGACTGCTACAACCATATGGATGATCCAGTCAGCACTTGTTTCACACAGTCTCTGGCATCCTCTGACCCACTCACACTCCACTTCTGCAGCCCACGTCCATGATCACAGCACAGGTCACAAGCACCTCATCACCCCAACTCTCACATATTTTCCCCAACCACATCTCCATGTCCTTCCTGTTCACTCACTCCATTATCCCCACTACACAAGCTGTTTTTGTCCATCAAGATTCCTTTTAATCCCAGGCTTTTCAACTCTTTCTAGTTTCAATTTTCTTCCCCTAAAAGACTTTGCCCTCCAATTTTACCAACCTATCTGCTCTTCCTATAGCACACCATGTCTTTCACTTCTATGACTTTACACATACTTCCTATATCTGAAATGTCTTTCCATACCCTCTGTTTCTAGTGGAAATTTTCTATGTAGCTAACACATTACCTCTGCAAAGTTTCACCAGTTTTCCTAAGGCATAGTTACTCCCACTTCCATGCTTGTACATGCCTGTCTGCTTCAAAATACAGTTACTATATTTTTTATGTACAATACTGTAAGCATTTAGATCTCCCTCACTAACATATGCACCTAAGCACAGGTAAATGTGGCATAACAATTATATTCCCAGTTCTTCATTTTTGAGATACGGTCTCACTCTATTGCTCAGGCTGGAACAGCTCACTACAGCCTTGACCTCCAAAGCTCAAGCAATTCTCCTGCCTCAGCCACCCAAGTAGCTGGGATTACAGGCACGCTAATGTGCCACCATGCCCCGCTGATTTTTAATTTTCTGTAGAGAATGGGTCTCACTGTGTTCCCCAGACTGGTCTCAAACCCGAGCTCAAACAATTCTCCCGCCTCGGCCTCCCAAAGTGCTGGGATGACAGGCTTGAGCTACCACATGCAGCCTATATTCCCAGTTGTTACCAAAATACCTGATGAAATGTTCACTGACTGAAATATACAAACTATGGAAAGTGACAATATTCAAACTGAAGAAATACAGAAAAGCACAGAATAAGAGAAAAATATTCTGTGTAATGAAACCCCAAAAGACTAAAAATTATTAATGAAAAGATAAAATAAAATAAATTCATCAAAAGATAAAAAACAGATTAATTCCAGAAAGGGCACAAAAATCCATACACGCAAAATGATGTTCAATTCTGCTAGTAATTAAAGAGGAATTAAGAAGTTGCTAGACCAACAAGTAATAAGGCAGTCCAAGAATTGGCAATGTAACAGAGATGGAGGAAAAATATGCAATTTAAGAAAGATGCAAAGGAAATACCAAGAAGTTAAAGATGACAGAATCATGCCTGAGTGAATGTAACATCAGTGCCTTTAATAAAAGATCATCTTTCCTGACACAGTTTCTCCAGATGAGCACAAAGGTAGTTAAAGAAATAATGCTTCTCTATTAATTTGACATAATAATTTAAGAAGGTATTTTAACTTAAACTTTAAAAAAAAACTTTATAAATCTTTAGACCATCACCTCTCCAGCCCAGTAACCTCTCTTGACTTGAGGCTCAGAACATGTTAAGGGGTGAGGGGAACAATTTGCAACATCACCAACAGCACAGCAGCAGATGGGCTCTGTGCTATTAGCAGCTTCTGATTTCTTAAGTTACTCAGATCTACAGCTCTCTGAAAACAACAAAAATGGTGGATAAAATACTTTAAAATATTAGCAGAGGTGGAGGCAGAACGGAAAAAGTAAAAAATTAAAAAAATAAAATTTTAGCTTAACAGCATTTTTAAATGCTGTTAAGCTAATATTTAGTTTTAAGAGGGAACTCGCTGGCCAAATTTGAAGACAAACCCACGAGAACTAAAGTCATTTTTGCCCTGAGGACACTAGCAATTGCCATCTCCTCGTACTTCAGATCTTCAGTCTCAAAGGGCAAGGTAGCAAAAGACAAGGATTAGGGCCTGCCAAGCAGAAGGATCTTGCAAGACGCCCTCCCTCTATTAAATGGGAGCCCCAAAGGAAAACATCCTCAGAGAAAGACTGAAACAGAATTGACCTACCATCCGTCTCCCAACAACGTAAGAATGAAGGGCAAGCTGACTTGTCACTGAGCATAACAGGAAAAAAGAAGGTAGAAAAACAAAGTTTTTGAGAAGCTGTGGCCACTCAAAGTATACATGGTGTGGATGAGCCAGAGAGATACAATCTTAAATATGGTTTAAAAAGTGTCCTGGACTTAATATCTGACATAATACCCCTGAATAATACTCCCACAAACCTGGCAAAAGAAAACACAGTACCTCTCAGAGGAGAGCACATTCACCCTGAAATTTTCCTGAAAAAAGGCTGTGGGAGGGCAATCATCAGTTAAAGATAACCAGCCACAGAAGGAAATAAGGCAACATGGCTGAGGGACAATCACAAACAATAGCAGGAACAGACCACACAGATTTTAACTCTTAGAATTACCAGACAGATTAAAAAGCAACCTACAACAAATTTGAAAAAGAAAAACAAATAGTAAAATATCTGCAAGGAATAGGAATCCATAAAAAGTAACATAGCAGTTGTGGGGGAAAAAAATAAAAAATAAAAGAAATTACAATAGCCAAAATTTAAAATTCAATGAGAGTAAGACAAAACAGAATAGACAAATAACAAACTGCGAAACAGTTCAGAAGAAATCATCTGTAACTCAGCAGAGAAAGAATAAAAAAGAAGGAAAACACAACTTGAGGATGAAAACTGAATGACTAAGACCTAAAATACAGCTGACTGGCATCCCAGACAGAGAGGAGAAAGAACAGGTAAAGGGAAGTTTAGAAGCATTAATGGCTGGGAATTTTCCAGAATTAATACAAGACACCAATCTACAAATTCAAGAAGCCTGGTGAAACTCAAGCAGGATAAATGAGAAGAATTTTACTCCTAGACAAACAGAATATTTAAATCAAACAGAAGAAAATCAAATAGAATATCTAAGAGCAGGGTGGCTATCTGACCTTCAAAGGGGCCACAATTAGACTAACAGCTGATTTCCCCACAGCACGAGGAGAAGCCAGAAGACAGCAGTGATATATCTTAATAGGCTGAAAGGACCTAGAATTCTACATCCAGCAAAAATGTCTTCCAATAAAGGAGACAATCTCTCTTTTTTTTTTTTTGGATGAAAAGGTATAGCATATAGTAATAAAACATAAAAAACCATATTTCACTTGAAACTAATGCAACGTGAAGCCAGACATGTATGGAAAGATGAATATTTAATGTTTTCTTGTATGTCTCCTTCAATACTTATAAACACGATTTTTTTTTTATTCCTAATTGCTTATGTATATGATTGTGTCATGGTTCTCCAGTTGAGTAGACCCAAGGGTGATGGACCATTTATGTGTTTTGTTGGGTCTCCCATCTACGCACTCTCACCCATACTTTGCCCAGTTTGGGAAGTATTAATTGCTGAGACAGCCAACAGTTCACAACTGAACTCCTAACATCATAATTCACTTTTACCCAAATGTAGTTGAAATTTTATTTTAATACTTTAACATTAAATATTAGATTAACAACCTTTTTGATCTTACATTACTAAACTCTACCAACAGTAAATATTTAATGAATGATAAGCAAAAGTTCAATGAGTGGTAAGGATGCTTTCATAACTGAAATTTGTGCCCACCACCACCACCCCAGTTTCCCTATGAGCTAAGTTAAACTGATCAAGTCTTTGAAATTTGCAACTGTTTCTTTAATTCCAACCTATTTATTTCAAGCACCCAGTTAATTGAAAGAATGTCCATTTTTTCACACAGTTTTCTCTTACTGAGCTTCAAATTTTCTTCTTTATGACATCTCCCTTATGTTATCTTGTGCAATAACCTTTTGGTGCACAATTAAAGGCCTCTCAAATTCAATCTTCTTTGAGGCTCCAACTGGCAAATGTTTCCCCAAAAAAAAAAAGGAAATAATTTCCCTTTTCCATTTTTACAATGTAGCCCAGTAGAAACCTGTTCAACTTAACTTGGTTCTGTATTTCTAAACTATGCAGCATCTTGGGTATTTTCAAGATCATTCAAAGAGAGGCAGCCGGACTTCGATTCATGAAAGATATAATGATGACCGAAGTATTCCAGGTCAAGCAGCTAACAGAAGTATAATACAAAAAAAAAAAAAAACAAAAAAAAAAACAAAAAAAAAACCACGGCTTTCTTTAGCTGGAGAGGAAAGGGAGAAATCAACATGAACCACTGAGGCAGCCATGTTTATTCAAGCAAATGGAGAATGAAATAAGAGTAAGGTAAAATAAATTCCAAAAAATAAATTGATTTGTAGCAATTTTCTCTTATGGACCATAGGAAAGGAAGTCTTTGGCAATTAAGTTTTCATAAGTCAGGTGTTACTAAATTTATATTTCTATCATATATTACAAATTCATATGGATGGTAGAATACCAGCTATTTTTTTTACCCGGGAGGAAAGGAAGGGTGGTCTTTATTCTAAACACGCTCAAATATATATATTTGTAACTGAAAATATTAGAAGTCAGCTCTATGGCTTTGACAAAGGTGTCCTGTCTGTTGACCTAATTCAATACTTTTAGTTCCTCAGAAAATTATTCAGACATCTAAAGTTGCAGTTGGTACATGATATTCCACCCATTGGAATATCTCTGCTACCTCCTTTCTACCCTATCTTTTAAGATGCTGTTCACAGCTGCAGCTAAATGATGCCTTCCTACATTAATCCAGCCGATGCCACTTTTTCCCCCATAACTCTTATAGACCATATTAAACATTCTAACACCAGATTATCTGACCTTGTTCTCTGTTTCCTGAAAACAGTCATTTCCTGCTCTCTTCAACTATAAACATGTTAATATAAATCTTCCACAACATACAACATCGTGTTGGATACACATAAAGCATTTATTAAATATCAGCTATAAAATAATATAAAGGACAACAGTGGTTCCAAGATTTCTACGCAGGATGTGCTTAGGAGTGGGATTTTGCTAGAGGACTTACCTTAAAAGATACATTTGCATAGAAAGCACACTTTTTATCAATTGTGCATCAATTTGTGATGCCTTGGTGGGGAAGGGACTGAGAGATTAAAGCCCCTTCAAGCCACTTCTTGACACTGACAAGGACTTTAAAAAGTGTTTCCCAACCACCTCATCCATGTGCCCTGCATCAAGGAGGAGAGACAGGCTACTCACACATTTATCTTACTTCAGGGTCCATGACGCTTCCTCCCTTTGGTTATACCTTATCCCAAGTTATGGTTCTAACCCTACCTACAGTGCCACAGTTTCCAAATGCTTCATCTGCACTTAAAAACATGGATTCAAACATAGGAAAAGGCCATAATGCACTCAGGAAGGATAGTATCCTTAGAAGGGACATCCAGCTTGTAAGTGCTGTAACACTAGAGCGTGACAGGAAGCAGCACTACCTATACTGCCAAAGGGCCATTCTTCTGCACCCCATCAATCCACAGCCTTCCTTCTATTCTTCTACATCAGAAATATAAGATAAGAGCTCTTATCAGCCTTGAGGAACCTATAACATTAACATGAACCTCTCAGTGTCAGCCATCACTCTTTTAACATTCTAAATATTTATTTTGTTCACATTGTAATCAAATACCTTCTCCTTCCACAGCCTGTTCTCCTATCCTACCTAAATGTGGCCTTTTTCATTCTATGCCCCCCAAAACTGCAAAAAAAAAGAGAAAACACCGAATTCATGCATTTTAGATCCATTCAACTGTTCTCCGTAAAGATCCTGACATTGATCACTTACTCAAAACATGTCACTTGTTCTTATCTGTACTTTCATTGCTACTGTTAGTGTTGAGTTACCAAAAAAAATGGCAAAATTATTTCTATTTTGTAGAGAGAAATAAGAGCAGCTGTGGGAAACTTAAAAGAGAATTTATCTTGTTCACTTTGTTTCATGCCTCCGGTAAAATCATTACAATCCAAAAGTGATACAACTTAAGGAATCCAGAAAGCTGAGGAGCAAACTCGAACAGCTGTGTGTACGTTTGCATTCACCATGATACTCTCATTTCTCAAGCAAAGTGTCATAATAGAAGCAAATCTGTCTGCCAACACAAAAGGGTATTATTAGGCCACAACTGTCCTGCTTCCCTGGATTTACGAAATGACATTTTTTAAAATCTATTTTCAGTTTTTCTGTAAGAAATAATTTCCATAGACTTCCATATAAATTAAAATCTCCCCCTTATATTCCATAATCCAAACTCCATATATCAAGAGCTAAAACAAAGCATTAAATGCTGAAAATAAAAGAAGAAAAATTTGCAACCATTTAGAAATGGCACACAAAAATTAAGAAGCCTGCAAAATGTAGCATCTACAGTAACTTATGATTGCTTTTAATCATTTATTTATACCTCTTTCTACTTAAGAAAGTGTTTTTAAATCCCCCATAGCACCTACACAGTTCTCTGAATATATTAGGTATTCACCAACAGAGGTGAACTGAATTTAGCAGGCAAAAGGGACTGTCCACAATCTATGCTATGAAATACACTCATTAACTTGGTCTACTTTAAATTTTGGCCAAGTTTAAGAGGCTAAGAGCACCACATAAAAACATCAACTGGGCAGCGCCAAGATGGCAGAGAGGAGGCAACACGGGAAGGCAGCTCCCAGCAAATCAGATGCAGAGGGCTAGAGGACTTCAGGTTTCCAAGTGAGATGCCAGGTTCATTTCGGGGGGGACTGGGAGGACTCTGAAAATAGCCCAGGGAAAGAGCCAAAGGAAGGCGAGTGCCGCCCAGGGAGAATGAACCAAGACAGGGTGGGGCGCGTCCCCACCTGGAACATGCAGCCCGCTAGGAGGGTCGGGGGACTTCACCCACTCCGGGCTCCGATTCGGATCCTGTGCTTACCTCATCCCTCCTGCAACCCAGGGTCCACAAGAGCCCCGCCAGACTGAGGGGCGCCATGGGCGATGCAAATCTGAGCAACAGCTCGTGCCTCGTGCCTTAAGTTGTCAGCGGGACCTAGGCAGAAGTTTGGACTAACGCCAGCAGGCCCGAACAACTCGTCCCACAGAAAGACGCAGAGTTGGCACGGCATGGTAGCTCACGCCTGTAATCCCAGCACTTTGGGAGGCTGAGGCGGGCGGATCACGAGGTCAAGAGATCGAGACCATCCTGGCCAACATGGTGAAACCCTGTCTCTACTAAAAATACAAAAAATACCCAGGCATGGAGGCATGTGC